>VZTO01023390.1:0-54516 GCA_013400615.1 Syrrhaptes paradoxus | reverse complement strand
GGGGCGCCGGGGAGGGCACGAGGGTGCAGCTCCCTTCCCGGGCTGCGGGCCAGGGGCCGCGAGCCCCGCCGGGGGGACAGAGGCAGCGGCCTCGGGGGTGGGCGGGGGCCGGCGAGACCAGCCGCCCTTTGTGCGGGGGCAGGGGCCGGGCTCACCCTTGTGCATGCCGGTGTAGCGGTCCTTCAGCACCGTGAGCTCGTAGATCTTCCCGAACTGCTCGAAGAGCGGCTTCAGGTCCTTCTCCTCCAGGTTGCGCGGGATCTGCCCCACGAAGAGCTTGATGGCGTCCAGGTCCTTCATGCTGTCGGGCTGCGCGGCGGGCTCCGCGCCGCCGCTGCTGCTCATGGGGGAGGCTCGGCGCGGCGGCTGCGGCGCTGGTGGGAGAGGCGGCGGCTGCCTCCTCGCCTCGCCCGCGGTGAGTCTGGCCANCCGCGCCACAAAGAGCCGCTCCGCAGCGCCCCCTGCAGGCCCGCCGGCGGCAGCGCGCGGCCCGAGGGCGGCGGCCCCTGAGTCAGGGGCGGGGGGGGCCGGGGACGAGGCGGACCAGGCGACAAGGAGCGATGTCTGCGTCCCGGGGGCCGAGCAGGAGACACAGCACCCGCCCGCCTCAGACAAGAGAAGCGGCGGCGGAGTTTTAGGGCCTAACTCCGGGAAACGCTGCGGCCCTGGGAGTGAGGGGAGAGCTCGGAGCACCCGCCGACAGGCCCCTGTGCTCAGCAGGGGGGAGGGCCTCTGCGGGGGAC
Source organism: Syrrhaptes paradoxus (assembly GCA_013400615.1). Taxonomy (NCBI): domain Eukaryota; kingdom Metazoa; phylum Chordata; class Aves; order Pterocliformes; family Pteroclidae; genus Syrrhaptes; species Syrrhaptes paradoxus. The sequence goes on along the minus strand of VZTO01023390.1, from coordinate 53,773 downwards.
CTGGGACTCATCTCAGGACAAACTGTCAGGAAACGAGGCATCAGAGCTTCTCCCAAAATAAGAGATTGCTCTTCTACTGCTAACAAAAGACAAGACCGGCTGTGCCCTTCCCCATCCCTGCCAGAATCACTGATCCGCCCCATTCCTCCCTGTGTCAGCACCAGGGTGTGGAGGAAAATAAATTATCTAAAGCAGAAAAATTTCTACTGTAGCCCTCCCCTAAAGTGAGGAGCCTGCGACAGGGCAGCGAGCACAGCCGCAAGCACCAGTCCCGCAGGGGGCTGAGCTGCGACGGGAAGCACCGTGTCCCCACCTGTCCCCACGTCTCTCTGCCCCAGGCCGCTGGGGGCAAAGCCCCTTTCCTTTGCGAGGCTCCATCCCAGCTGCCGCTTGGCAGAGGCATTGCCAGCCAGGTCCCGTTCAGACTGTGCCAGACGGTCAGAAGCTGGTCACGTATCCGCACTGAAGCGGCTATTACTGCTTCCAGGGTCACAGCCGACTCCTCACTTGAGGACATGGATCGGTCTCCCACCAGCTTCTCCAGCTCTGGCTCGAGGCAGGAGGGTGTCAGTGCTCCGAGCAGCACAGTCCCGGGGACCCAGGCTGTCTCGTCTCTGCTCCACCTCTGTTGCGCCGGGGTGATGCTGAGGCACATCACACCTGAAGCTCTTGCTTGGAAGGAGCAGCAGCCCTCGGCAGTGCAGCTGCAGGGACACACCCCAGCCACCCACGGCCACGCACCACCCTCCTATCCCACAGGCATTTCTCCTGCAGCACACCACACATATCGGCCTGTCACCCTGCTGCAGTGTCCCTGAAGATGGACTCCTGCTCCCTGCCGGGAGGAGAAAGGGGGTGAGTGTATTTTCTGGGTCATTTGCAGAGATAGCTTTGTCAGAGCCAGCTGCTCAGCTCTTCGGAGCATGCCAGGCCTGAGGCTTTACAAAGGCCAGTGGGGCAGGCACAACCTGGGCTCTCTTCCCCTTCTTTAGTCTCTCTGCTCAGAGCTTTCTGCCATCTCCCACTACTCTAGCCCTGGGTCCTGCAGATAGATGGAGGCAGTCAGTGGAGGAGGGGACCCTCTGTCCAGATGCATCAGCTGGGAAGCCTATGACAGGTCAAGCTGTTCTCATTTTTAACAGCTGCAAACAGATAAGGTAATCTTAAAAACAAGACCTTTATCACAAGAGCAGCAAACCTCACCTTGGATGATGAATCATGGCTAAGCAAGCAATGTTTTCAAGCACCTTTCCATGCCTAGCCTGCTTTTTCACGTCAGCTGCTGCAGCACAAGCTGCTCTAGGCTAACATTACAGCTTGAGGGACCCAATGCCTCGAGTAGAAAATGTCTGTTTAGAGGGAAAGATATATCCTTTCGGCGTCCATGAACAAACATATTATAATCACCCTGACTGCAGCAGAGAAACACACATGAAAATACTGCTGGTAAATGAAAACCAGAACAGCTGTCAATCAGCACCTGGAAAGAGTTTATAGAGCCAGACAGAGAATTATATACCACAGTGACAGGATTAAGGGGTAGTTAAAAGACAGTCATAGCACCAAGAGAGAGTGAAAAAGGGAAGTGACAGATCACCTTTGCAGACGAAGAACAAGCATGTTGCATCTGTCGCTGAGGAGGCTGCAAGGGAGAGCTAGAAGGGGCACAGCCGAGCTCAGATACGTGATTCCCAGAGGATGAAGGAACAGATCCTGCCCAAACCTGAGACACTGCTTCAAAAAAGAACTGTTAAAGAAAACCACATTGTGTGCCCAGGAAGTTTCTCTTTTGCAGAGAGACATTTGCTAGTGAGAAACCCCAAGATGTTGTATTTAAACACAGCTATCCTTCCTGACTTGTTGCAGCATATAAGCATTTGGATTTAGACAGGGGCAGCTGAAAGGTGAATGGGTCCAATTCAGTGGCCCAAATTTGAGAAGGGCTCAAAAAAAGGACACAGGAACAAGACACACTTTGCATTAGGAGTGCCTGCCCTTTTCTTCCAGCTCCTAAAGGCATCAAGGAATGGAGAAAATACAAGCTGGAGCTCTGAATTTCCACATCACCTAGGAGACGGCACTTGAGGCAGGAAATCCTCACTGCAGCCCAGAAAAAAGGGGGTTTACAAAGACCTTGCTGTTTACCTTTCATTGGTTATCTGTTGTCCCAACCAATTTAAGATTGGGTTTTTTAAATATTTTAACTTTGCAGCGAACCAAAATTAACTAAATTGTACGGCTTGTGGATTTTTCAACAGGAAATTGTCTCTAACAGTGGGCAGACTGGAAATGAACATCAAAGATTCCAGATATCTTTCTGATCAAGAGCAGCTGTTCTTTGAGGATTAAAAAAAAAAAAAAAAAAAGCCTTCTTGCCTGTTACACAAAAAGTCTGGGTTGTCTGCAAACTGTTTCTTCCAATGCTTGACAGAAAGTTAGTCAGAAAAAAATGGGACATGGCTCTCTTTTCCCAATTAAGGGGAGGCCACTCATCAGCTCTAGAACCATGCAATATTCAATTGAGCTGATAAAGTTCAGTTTGGAGCTGTTTTTAATCAGCAAAGATATTAAGCTCTACTGATTTGATCTGGCTTCTCCCTCTGCCCCCCAAACACTCCTGAAGCATGCATCATGCACAGAGGTGGTTGTTTCTGTCACGTGCTTTAGTCTGGGTACCCCAGGGCTAGGACAAAATAAGAGGACTGAGCATCCCCAGCACCCTGGGTTCACACCTGCACCATCTGCTTCCCTTTCATACCTTTCTTTTTTGTCAAGTTCTTTATCTTCCCATTACCTTTAGTCTCTAGACACTGTATTAAGACATTATGTTATCAATATTCCATGGGAATAAATTTACAGCATGAGCAACCGGGCTTCAGAGCACCATTGAAGTATCCTCATGCTCTCTCTCAGTTGAGAGAAAGAAATGTGACACTTGAATAGAGAATAGCTAAACACCGGACTAGAGGAGAATGCCTCAGTCATCAGGCCTACCCATCTCCACCCCTGCTCCAAGCAGCTACTGCACGGAGCCCTTCAAAAATTTTTTGAGAGACAGCTTTATGAAGAAAAATTTCTTTTTTCTCCTGCTATCCCCAGTGAAAGGTTAATCTGTCACTTATAAATTCAGCATTTAGGAAAGCCTAGTTTCAATTCACTGCTCCACCCCACATCTTCCACACAATGCTGAGCTGCTACAGCCCCAGCACTTCCATAGAGCAAGGGCCTCAGCACCTCCTACTTCACCGAGGTGTTGCAAGTGTCAGATATATTTAAGAGCATGAAGCATTCAGATACTATGGAAACCAAGGCAAGAGGAAAAACAAAAATAGATGGAAGATGGAAACTCTTGAAATGTCTGGAAAGTCTTGCTGAGGAAGGCTGTGCTTCCCTGCAGCTCATTCCAGAGCGGGATTCATTTACAGCTCAAGCATAAAATATCCTCTCTCCACTCTTTCCATAGCTTGTCATTTTTCTCAGCCGCAGGGAAAGGGATATTCTTTTTTCTCCTTAGGCCTTTAATTTCCCATCTATTTAACAGGCCTCCTAATTACCAGTTCCTTTGAATGATTCACAGTCTAGCTTGCTCTTCCCATGACCTGGCATAGATTGCTGTCTGACTGCTTCTGTATAGCAGGATTATTGGATCATGAGAATAAACACGACAGAGCACTCACCTTCCGGAAGTGAAATCCAAGAGCAACCTACAAAGAAGGGTGCCTGAAACAGAGAGTTGAGGTGCTAGCCTGTGAAACATTCTGCTGCTCCTTTTAATAATGCAAACATTTATTGTGCATATTCACCCTTTACAGACAAACCAGTTACTAAAGTATAACAATCCCTTTCTTCACTCAAAAAAAACCCCAAAACCAACCCAAAAACCAAACCAAACAACCTTCACCAACACAGAAAGTACTTGAAATAGCCAGAATGACATGTGGAAGAAACACAAAGGATGCCAACATGAGGTATACAAACCATCTTACTCAACAGTCAACCAAGTGGAAGCCAGTAAGAGATGTACAGCAGTTAAAGCACTCCGCAAGGCAGGCTGAAGCCTTCTACCCCAGGAAGCCAGGCTGGGGTCACATCCCTCACCAGCACAGACCTCAAGTCTGCTTGAGAACAGAGGTGCTGGAGTCTCACTTCACAGCACTGTCTCTATTTTCAGGTGCTCATTACAACCTACTTCTTGAAAACAGAAGAGTCTCTGCTCTTTTCAACATAAGCATTACCTCAGTGAGGAAAGCCCATCAAGATGAGGGGAAGGCTCCAGGTGAGAATCTTTAGCTTCATGGTTGTCAGTGCATTCAAGGGAAAGGAAACAGACTGAAGGTGTCCAAGATTCTTCGTCTCATAATTTCTTGACTGCAGCATCAATCTCAGGAATGATCTCCTTCAGCTGATTCCACTGTTCTGCAGACAGGGCAATCCCTAGAAACAGCAGGAGAGGTTTCAGAGGAAGCAAAGCAGCAACATCAGACTCAGTGTTTTCAGCCTCCCTCCTCCACCTTGTAGCTCTGCCCCTGCCAACAGCTAGAGAAAGGACTGGTGTTCACAGGTGGAACCAGAGTCCTGTACAGCAGCTTCCTGCACGGCTGCTCAGCACTCCTGCCAAGCTCCAGATCTCACCAGAGGCTCACACTCACTCATTCTTTGTGCTTTTCTTCAGTTGTTGCCACTCAGGCTGAGAAAGTGCTAAACCCTCCTGCACTGTTTGCTCAGCTCCCCAGCCCCTCAATGCTCAGGTCCCCCTGCTGCCGAGGGGGACAGGCCACGGTGGAGCTGGAGAGCCAGCAGGTGAGGCCGGCGTCACCCCTGCCTGCCACCCAGCAAACACGGTTGTACCTTTCCTGCCCGGTTTCATGTCGCCCTCCTTGTCAGTGTAGAACTCCCTGATGTCCACGAGGACCTTCCCCTTGAAGCAGGACACCCTGACGTAACGCATCTTCCCGATCTGCAGCGACACAGAGCCCGCGTTACCCCGGCCCTGCACCAAGCTGCTCCTCAGCCCGCAGGGCCTGGGGGGGTCACTCCAACACGCCAGAGCACTAGCGAGGGAGCAGCAGGCACCCCAAGCAGCCAGCTTGGCTACAAAAATGCTCAGCTCCAAGTACAGGAGGCAGAGGAAAGACCCACATAAAGAGCAGGAGGAAAATGTGTTCCTGGAGAAAATCCCTGCCCTCCATACCTGGAACATACCCTCCTCTTCACTGCCTCGGCCCAGAGTTCTTTCTGTCACCTTTGAAGGTTTGGCCTCTGTTTTCAGCTTTTTCTCAGACTTAGAAGACATTTCTTTTTTTCTTTTCTAGACAGAGAGAGCACCACTTTGAACAGCCCGCTGAGGGGCCGCAGCCCTGCCCCTGGGCCTCCGCAGCCCTGCCCCTGGGCCGCCGCAGCCCTGCCCCTGGGCCTCCGCAGCCCTGCCCCTGGGCCTCCGCAGCCCTGCCCCTGGGCCGCCGCAGCCCTGCCCCGGGGCCGCCGCAGCACACCAGCGCCGCGGTCCCCACGCAGGACACCTTCACTGGGCACCCTGCCGCTGCCAGGAGCCTCTGCTGCCGGGGGGGGGGAGAAGGGGCGCCACTGCGCTGCCTCCCCGCGGCGCAGACCCCACCGGGCAGCCCTGCCGGCCGCTCTGCTCTCCCCGGGCCGGCAGTACCTTCCCCGCCTCCTGCTGCTCCCGCCCGCTCCCCGCGCTGCCCGTCCCCGCCGGCTCCTCGGCCTTGGGCATCCTGCGGGAACAGCCGCCAGGGGGCGCCGCCAGGCCCACGCGAGGGGAGGGGCGGAGCCGCTCCGACCTGACAGAGCACGGCGCGTGCAGCAAGCCGCCCGCTCGCGGCCTTGTTGAAGAGCCAAGCCCCGCCCCCCCGGCCGCCCCGCCAATCCCGCGGCTTCCTGCTCTTCCCCCAGTGCCAGCGCGCGGCCACCCGCCCAATCGCGGCGNCCCCCCCCCCCCCCCGGCCCCTCTGGCCCGTAGCCCGGGACCGAGGCCCGCCCGCGAACAGGCCTCCCGCCGCCTTCGCCCTCGGAACGACGAGTCTGTTCCGCAGGCACTCGGCAGGGGCACGGGGACGCTGCTGGCTCCGCAGCCGGGGCTCGGCGCGGGGAAGGTGTCCCGCAGAGAGACTTCAACGGCCTCCCCCCAGCACCAGCCCCGGTGTTCCCCTCAGGGGCTGCCCACGTTTCCTGTCGCACTCTTTACTTTTGCCCGTATGGAAGGGACGATGTAAGCTGATGACCACGTGCATTTTCTCCCTTTTTGCAGGGAAAAATATTCCTTCAGATAATGCAAGGAGATTTTTTTGAGCTTCCACCAGCACACGGTTCTCCAACAAATCTGTTCATCAAACCTACTCACGTGGTTTATTCTTCCAAGGGAAAAAGGGACAAACAAATGAGGAAATGAAAAATGTGAAAATACTTAAATACTATTACATTTATAGTCAGAAAAAATAGATAAATCAACTGCAATGAATTTTCTATTAGCTTTTAAATATTCACCTCAACATACATTTGTTCTTTAGGACAAACAAGAGATAAATAATTGAAATAATTGACTTAACATTGCTAGATAAATCAACTCTTTTTCCTGAGCTGCAAATATTCCAGATTATAACCTTGAAGTTGCTATCCAATAACTAGAAATGGAGACAAAACAGATCAGAGTGAGCAAGCAGGAGCCCACACTTGAGTACCCAGAGGCCAAATTTACGGAGACATAGAGTAGCACCCCCATGATTTCAGATCCGTGAAGACCCAATGGCTCTTAAATGTAAAACCCAGCTTGGCCACCAGGTGTGGGAAAAACTCTGTATTTTGTTGTGTGTTACAAACGTGAGAGCACATGATTTAAAACCAACACCCACACCCGCCCCCCAAACCAAGCCCCACACGTGGGGTAGCCGTGGTGTTAAACATCTGGCTGGTGACTCCTCCAGCCACAGACTGCGGGGTCCCAGTTCCACTTTGGCTTCAGGGTCTTTCCTCTTGGCGCCCAGTGCAAGAGTGGGATCCACCCTGTACAGCAGCGCTCATTTCCTAACGAACCGAGGGGAACTACAACACTCCAAACCCCTTGCATTCAATCCCCATTGATGCCTGGGTGGGTGGGAGTGGACAGAAGCAATGAACAGCTTCAGTGCTTAAATCCTGCTGGAAAAACAGATTTCTGTGAGCTGCAGGCTTTGGCAGCACCAGGACAACAGGTAAAGTCAGACAGAGAGCAAAGAAAATTGTTTTATGGCTAGAAGCATCAACCACTAGCCCCTTGTGTATAGGTGGACATATGCTTTCCGTGCTTCTTCCTTCCAGGCCAGGCAAACTCTTGATAAAAAGGATAGCTAAAAACAGGGGCAACAGAGCTCTTCTGCAATGTTGTGGAGAACTTTTATTTTACCAGAAAAGCTGTTGGATTTCTGCCTTTGCATGCTGTGTTGGTGACAGAATTGAGCAGATATGCTGCAGTATGGATCAGCACCATTTTTCTTCTTTTTCAAAACCTAGCAGAATAGCAGCTTCTATTTACAAGCTTCTCTGTCAACGTCCCAAAGGAAACAGCAATGTGGGAACTAAATTCACTCCCAGGATGGGCACTCTGTTCCAGCCACAAGAAAGTTGGAATCTGACTACCTCAGATCTGAGTATATAATGTTTTGGTGCACATGCACTTTGATCAAAACTATAAACCCCTATCTGTAGTAAAAACTACTTTCTATGGCAGCCAGCTAGAGACACACAAAATGCATCCAAGCAGATTACAGAACAAATTACCCTCGTGTGGGAGAGAGCAATGTACTATTCCCACTGCCCTCAGGATTATTAACTCTCCTCTCTTACCTCCATCCACCCTTTAGGTAGCTGGCACTGCACCAGGAGTGTTCACAGTGGAGACCACAAGGAGCTCAAGTATTTGCTTTAATGCTACAACCTTGACAGGGACATGGCTGCAACCACACTGGATCGCCTTGGTGGAAGTTTTTGACTCTGAAGTTTGAGCTTCTCGTCTGGAAGACCAAAGGCTGACAAGTCTCCACTGCAAGGAAGAATGCTCTGGGCTGGTTCTGTTCTCTCTTGCCCACTACTTGCAAATTTTATGTGCATCAAGTCAAGCTGCAACAGGATTGCTAATAATTTTGGTTTTCTTACTTTTCTCAGTGAAGTAACAGTTTAATTAAGCCTGGTTAAGTCATCTGCTGGATTGGAAGGAAGACCCCCTCTCCAGGTGTAACACACTGAAAACGGGTGATGCAGCTGGAGGCCTCTGAAACTTACTCCCAGGTATTCAAAACCTGCCGAGTTCTTCAGATAGCCACTGTACCGTGCGCGTTCTGAACCTACACAGTCCAGAGCATGCACCTTCCCACAGCACAGCGTACGTAGTTCCTAAGGGCAGCACACGAAAGCCAGTGGAAAACAGTCAAGGCTCGTCTTCCAGTCACACCAGCGATTTCTGAAGTCATTGTACATTCGTTTGGCAGAGTAGTGTCATGAACGCTTCATGCACGCGGAGAGACGCATTTTAAATGAGCACTGAAGAGACGAGGGGAAGGCAGGTTTCCCTGCGGGGCCGACACCTCAGGAGCACGTGGTGCCTCGGCGCCTGCTTGGTGGCACAGTGAGGCACCGACACCACCGCGCTCTTGGAAAAGAAAAGACCCTTCAAAGAACAAGTTGCAACACATTTAAAGTATCAGAAAGCACACATCACGGGGCAAGGGTACTCCAAGAGGAGACTACAGTGAAACGAGGATGGATGGAAATCAGTGCTTTGGTCCCCATCCAAAGGACAAGGGCTGCGACTGGCCACAGCTCCCGTTCTAACAGATGCACACACAGCGGCCATGGTGCAGACAAGGATGCACAGCTTGAGTTTTCCTTGCATACGAAAAAAACATTACGCCTTCAATCAAACCCACAAGAGCTTTTCAGCCGCTGTAAAATATGTTATTTTAAATACAAGTATTCACTTAAAAAAAAAGGGTAGTCACCATGGGCTGTGAAGAGACCTCGTGCACAGAAACTACAGAAAGGACTCAAACATTGCTGAGTGGCAGGACAGCAGCGTTCCACCGGGACACAGAGAACTACAACCAGCCTAGGACCTGTAGTCAGAATCTTGATGTATCTTCCAGAAGAACTTGTGAGGAAACAAAGTGCAACACTGCCCAGAAAGGGCATTCAGCTCTCACCAGAAAGCGGTGACAAGTATCCTGCTCACCTTGGATGGTGCAACTGAGGAAAGACTTGAGATTATGACAACACTTGAGCAACTGATTACCTGGCCCTCCTGATCTCTGCACGGCCCGGGCAACTATTTTGGGCAACTACATAGCTCTCTGCATCCAGAAGCATCAGGAAACTAAAAATAACACTTGCTCAAGGATAAATGTGACAGAGAGCATGTGTTCCAAGATACGCTCTTAGATACATTTCTAGAAACAGCCATGTTAAAAATGACATTCATAAAACTTCATTTTTTGTTTTGTGGTTTGTTTGTTGATGGCTAAGTGACCTGCCTCCCTTCATACATACTGGAGGCAGCACATGGAAGGACAGCAACAAGCACTTTGGGAACTCGCTCACACGTGCAGGGCAGAGATAGTGTCTCCAGAAATAACAGAGCTGAAAAATGTGAAGTGAGACCCTGAGATGCAGGTGAACATGGGAAAACACCCCAACATCCAGAACACATCTGGAAGTGAAAACTGAGGAATGCAGATTGGAGACCAGAGCTCAGCAGGAGCTGGGCTGCTCTTGCTATTAATATAACCATCTCGTTTAAATACCCGGAACAGCACAGAACACGATCCTGCCGCAGCTGGGCCTGTAGAACACCCCCCACAAACCAAAAAAGAGTTTAGCACAGAGTGGTGGCAGCCATGAACTGCTCAAGGACCATAAACTTTAAGAGAAATCGCGTACACAAGAAAATGCATCCTCCGATGGAGGAGAGAACCTGTCCTGGTAAGAACCCTAAACGCAAGGAACCCATTTTAACAATCTTTCCTCATTTTGTCAGTAACAGTCAAGACTGTTTACAGTGCACTGCCTAAACGGGAATGAGTTATTGCACAGTCTAAACAAAATGCAAGAAGACGCTTGCTGCAGACACTGCTTGCTCAGCACACCTTCCTAAAGCCAGGCTGAGAGCTTAAGGAAGAGGTGCCCTAAGAAAACATGCTAATGGGATTCCCTTTAATTCGCACGTGCACTTTTTGTCTTTTAAACAACTGCTCTGAGTCCTTGTTTGATGGGCAGAGATAGCACGTCCCTCTCTCTCTAGTTTCCGCTTCCAAGTCGCCTGTACGGCACATGTGTCCACAAAGGTGCTGGACTTGGTTTTACACGCACAGAAGCTGCTCAGGACCAGCTGTTCAGTGTTTAAACAACCTGCAGAAACTGCCGAAGTCTCTGAGCCTCTCACTCGCCAAAAAACAAAGGAAAACAGACACGGTGCAAGTCAGGGGAAGAAGGGGAAGAAAAGCACTTAAAAGGTGCACAACAGTTAAAATTTCATTTTCTTTCTGCCTTCTTCCCCTCCACAGAGTAGCAAAGAGGAGACAGAGGAAGAGAAACACGGGATCCAATGGAAGGCAGAAGGTTCCTGATGGGCTCACCGATGGCTCAGTGCTGCTGTGAGGTGAGGACTCGTTGCTTCACTGCTGCTTGGTTTTAAGGGATAATCTCTGTATCATCTTGTAAAGGAGACCAAAGTGCTGGAGATAGAAGGAAAATAAGTAACCAGGAGTCCTTGTAAATTCTAATAAAACGACTGTGTTCTACACAGAGAGAAAACTTACTGGAAGGCTTAAAATGATACTAATGTACAAATGCAACACCTAATTTGGATCATCCACGAGCACTCTCATCCGAGGACAGAGTGGGACTTGGTGAATTAGGAGGAATTATTACAATGAAGCCAGTTACTTTAAGTTGTACAGAAAGTGACAGCTTACAGAAGTGTTTGTGCAGGCCTGTATCAACCCCATTGTGAAGGTGCAAACACTTGCTGAAGATTTTACATTTTTTGATGCAATTCTGTTCCTTCTGAAGGGGAGGATAAAGATTTAGATCTCAACATATGCATGGTACTGGTCACTGTTGCTAGCAGTTTCAGGGATGTTAAGATGAACCAGGCAAACACAGAGGTTCCCAGTAGTTCATAATCCTTTAACTGGATCTTCTCTTTCACCATTTCAGCAGTGACTTAGAAATTCACTTAATTTCACTTTTGAGTCTGCTTTGATTCATGGCATTTTGATTCGATAACTTCAGATATTTGACAGATACAAAAAGATCCAGAGTTCAAATAATTTGTAATAACAAACATAATGAAGAATAGCTGACAGAAATAAAAGTATGTTTTCCCTCCTGTTTATGCTGTTACATCACATTTTTAAATGCTTGTTGTTTCCCCAAACAAATAATAAACACAAATGAAGAGATCAAACTTCAGATTGACCTAAAATGCTTCCCTTTCATCCATGTTCTTCAGAGAACCCGGCCAGAATCAGAAGCCTAGCTCACAGTGGTTTTGTTAACACTTAAACAAAAACACTAAATTTAAGCTGGCTGGCTAAGGCATGGAGTAGCACATTTCCAGCAGTATGGACACAGGATGTATTTATGGTTGCACTGAAAAAAACCCAAAACACATTTCTATGCTGCATCCCAAGTTCAAATACTGGAAGGATCTCCTAACACCTCCAACTTACTGCAAGCTCCAAATCTTTAACATTACAGCAGATTTAGTTACCTTGGGAAGTTTCAGTCTGAAGCTGTTACCCGACCAAAACAACTTAACAAGCAAGATGTGCACGTCCCTGACCAGCAGAACGAGCTCTATAAAATAGTTCTGCACAAGACTGGCAAGAGATTGCCTTCAGCACAGCCAACTGAGATACTCAAAAACATGCACACCAAAACAGACCAGCCCTTTTGGATTAGAGCGAGGTGGGATTATTGTTTCACCTTTGGTGCTGGGACTGCGTGAGCACCAACTCCTGCCTCTGTTCTCTTACCTGCACTGCAACATAGGCAACACCAAGGTAGGCTGCAATACAGACAGCTAGAAGCAGGTCAAAGATCGCTGGCTTGACCCTGCAATAAAGAAAGAACATATAAAACTGCTGCAGAAGGTACTGCCACAGAGGGAGAGGACAGCCAAACGTGCCCAAGGGAATTCCGTACCTGTATGCGTTCATCACCTGTTTCAGCTGGTCATAGAAAACAAACTCGGGGTCCCTGTGAAAAGAAGAAATTCCTCAGGCTGTACTGCACTTCTTGACACTGCAGTAAGGACAGCCCAGACCCCTGTTCCCACGGAGTTCATCCAACCACAGACAGGTAAGCACGACCAGCTTGCACATCAGTTCTGAACTGACTTGACTTGTCAAGTCTCTCTTTTCCTACAATCAGAAGCCTAAGGGTACAATTCAGCACACGTTGTTGAGCTGTCTCAGAAGAGGCACGCAGAAGATGCCTCACGGGATATATTAAACTGCTTCAAGCCAAGGAGGTTAGACAGGATGGAAGCTGCCTTTCTGCAATTAAAGAAAGCTTTCATGGGGACCTTAGCCTTTTCCTGCATTCAGAGAAGCAGCACTCAGAGTGGGAAGGGTGGAACCAAAACAGTGATAAAGCAAGCTCCTCGGACAGAGGGAGCTGCAGAGACTCGTTACTGTGCTGTGAGTAATGGTAAAGAGCTTTCTCTGGGAGAACAGAGCATGAACCAAAACTGGCAGGAGAGTAAAAGAGAGCAATCACTTCCAGCCACATGCCAAGAAGCCAGAAGACCTGCAGCTCAGAGATAAAATTCATTGGAGGGGGAAGCCAGTTTGCATGCTCTGGCTGTTTTTTTTTATCTCTTTTCTTACCGTTTGTCTGCCTTTACATGATGCTGTTTGACATCTTTCAGGTAGCGACCCATATAATATTCTAAGGTGTTGAGGAAGGTGCTATCTTTATCTATCAGCTGGGCAGCCCTGGGCTGACTGCTCAGCCAGTCCATCACTGATTCTAGTTGCTCCTGCTGGATCTGCTACAGAAAAATACCACCAAAGAAAGAGAGTCAACCACACATGTGCTGAGACTAGACCTCTCCCCCAGACTCTTGATTCCTTCTTCCCACAGGTTAGAGAAATGCACTGTGCTCACCATCTGATCCGTGAAGATCTGCAGATCCGCAGATGCGCCCTGCAAGGGAAAAAATAACCCAGGCTACTGGTGAGAGCGAGCTTGGTTGGGCAGGACAAGTCTGGCTAGACCCACAGGACAGGCAACTCTCACCTTGTCTGTTAGGTTGTAGATGACCCTTGTCAAAGCCTCCGCAATGATCCTGGTATTCCTGGTCAGTGCCTTGGTGTCTACTCGTGCCCTAAAGCAGAAGAGGGGATTATAGACTTGTCAATGGGATCAGCTTCCCCTAGAAACCACCAGTTTTCAATGCATCAAGCATGAGCCTGAATCCAGAGCCCAGCTCACAGTGTTTTTTCACCCGTCCTCCGACCATCAGAGCAGCACGAGCAGCCATGAGGCCGATCTGTGTTCACAGGCTGGATTTCAACTTGGGCCTTCCCTAAGGCCGCTAACCTCCTATCCATGATGCTGTTGCGCAGGCTGTCACGGTGGCTCTCCAGATGGGAGATGGTGAATGCTGGCAAGCGTCGGATTGCAAAACGCTCATGCTCCCATGCCAGCATGTCCTCAGCCAAGTTTATCTTCTTGTGCACCATGGAAAACTTCACCTCTGGGAACTGGCTGGCAATAACCTGAGGGAAAGGACAAGCCATCCAGGATGTCATGCTTCCCACTGCATAGTCCCATCTTGTGCTGCCCAGTCCATCTAGACCCAGTTTTCTTGTGCTCAAGAAGGTAAATACACTTCCACCTTTAAGGTGCAGTTACTGTCATTAAAAAGCTGGTTTAATGTCACTACAGAAATTAACTGGGTAGCTTTTGCAAGCAACGAGCCATAAGGAAGTGCAGTGGAAAATGCAGCAGGACTAGTCTTCTTTGTTTGGGACTGTGGCATCAGGATTTGTCTGCACTGCAGCTCAAGTGACCGTAACCAATACATGAAATATTTCAAGGCATACCCTCTCTTCATGTCTTATTCCTTCCTTCCTCTCTTGGAGAGCTGCAGCTCCCCACAGTAAGTCCCAAATTCCCATCTACCTAAAATGCTTTTCATTACCATCTCCAGTTCTCTCAGAAACGCATGCTGCAAGGTCCCCTCCTTGGGAGGCTTTGAGACATGGAGATGAAGGCTATTGCCTCGACCCAGAGTATCAAGGCAGAGAACAAATGCTACGTTGTCCTGCAGCAGGCTGGAATCTGAAACAGAAAAATCCAAACCTTTATTGCTTTGTTTTGTGCTGGGATTTCCATCCCAAGAAAGGAAGGCCCACACAAGATCTTTACAGGAGGGTTGACATACTAGACACTCAAAACAATCGTATTAACAGAGGCCTTGCCACAGAACATGCTGGAATGCCAGCCCCTTACTCACCAGTGTGGTCCAAATTGTCTTCCAGCCACCGCTTGGTTCCTTGATAATTAAACTTCCCACCTCCAGATGCAAAGAACAGCAAGTTATACCTGCCCGTCAAAGAAGACAGAAAAGTGTTAGCACACTGCACCCCATGGCTACAGAAGTCCCTTACTTCGCCTTGGAGGTGCGGTGAAATCACAACAGCTAGCACCTGACATTGAAGGCAAACTGTCCATTAACAAATGCTTCCTACGTGCCACATACTAAGGTAACGGCAGGACAGGGGTAAAGGGGTGGGAGTCCCCAGTGCCTGCGGACAGAATCTACTTCCCACATCGTTCCCTCCACCTGTCCCCAAGCTTGAACAGAGCTACAGTGAAGAAACTAAAGGAGGGAGCTTTGCCATTAACAGCAGCTGTACAAGGAGGGAAGCAAAACAGAGCAAAGGAAGTAAAAGACTGCTTGTCATGCTCTACAGGTCTGGAGCAAAAGCCCTTCTTCTCTGATCTCAGCTACAGACATTCAACCAAGAATAGGGCAGGTTCTTACCCAGCGTGGGTACGTCTGTAGGTGTAGAGCCGGGAAAACAGCCTGGCTAGTTCCAGTAGCACTGAGATACCACTGCCATTGGAGTCAGCACCATGTGACAGCCACTGCAGTATGAAGAGGGACAGAGACAAGGTGACAAACCTACACTTGTTCTCACACACCAGAACAGCCTTCAAGATACCACACCACCATGCTCCACTTATAACTGCCCCATGTCTTTAAGGCCAAGAAAAAACAGGAAAAAAGACAGGAACACACAGAGAGGAACAGAGAGGTGCAGGAGGAATGTATACGCACTGGAGCCACTCCAAAGGAATCATAGTGGGCAACTATCACAACAGTGGGCAGGTCTTCTCCACCCAGCCCCGTAAGCCTTCCCTGCAGAGGAAAGAGATCAGTGTCACTCCATCACCCTTTGCGTGCCTGTACAAAGACAGTCTGACTTCCACACGCCTGCTGAGTCTGCAGCAGCCTCAGTTCTGAGGACTTCAGATGTTTACCCGGCTGAGACTCCCCTGACTTCCCCTATCAATGCAAATGCCTGATGAAGTCCCAATAAAAGAAGGCACCCCATCAGTGTTGCCAGTTTGAATTCATACACAACTCACCTCCACACTGGGTATGAGCCAGTCATTGATAGCTTTGCTTTGAGCCCCGCTGGTCACCATCTGGAAGCCATTGGCAGTTGCTGTGTGCAGCAGAACTAAAACAAACCAAAAAAAAGTACACCTGGAGAAGCTTCATCCTGTTTTTTCCCTTGCTAACTGAGCTCTGGAGGGACCAGCTTTAAACCATTTTAGCCCTCCCGCTTGCCACTTGTGTTTATGCATTGACACGGAATCTCCATGACCATGCATTTTAATTGTCCTGAAATCCCAACATTTTGAGCTGCCTAAAGCATAAACTTTCCTCCAGCAGTCCCGCAGTTAATCACGAGCAGCAGGCCGGTAAGACAGTAAAGTTACTTACAACAGGGGAATATACAGTAGCACTCAAATGACTTGTGCTCCGACAAAAAGCTTCATCTTCTACCAACACACTGTAGTCACTCAACATCTTCAACATTGTTTTTAACTTGAGTTTTACTTTCTGTCTCACTTGCAGCAGTGCGAAGCTGAGAACTCATCCCATGCAACTGTATTCCCAAATACAGTAAAGTAATACTCTCTCTTATACTGTATTTTTCTTCCAGCAAATCTCAAAGCGCTTTGACGCAGACAGAATAAATATGAAGGCAACAGAACACTGCTTCATGGTGCGTATGACACAGCAGACTGCTCACAGAGGTAGGACCAGGACCTTTCCCCCATTTGTCAAAACTCACCTTCTGCGGCCGAGGCAGAACCCTGAGATGCAGAAGCAGCCCGTGTTTGTTCATAGATAGACAGCAGCTCTTCATCTTCTACCGCAAAGTAGACTGGCACAATGGTTTCCATAGCAAGCATTTCTGGCTCTATCTCCATGAATTGCTGAGGATTTAAGTGAGACACAAATTTAGCATCTGGTGGACATGGAAAAGGGCAGAAAAAAAAGTAACAACCAAAGCAGAGAGAGAAAGGTAAGTTTTGAAATCAGAATACAATTTGATGTGCATTACAACAGGACCTTTCAGTCCTACAGCAACCCAAGCCTCTCTCCCTCTCAAATACCTCTCCCATCAGAACTGAAAAGGAACATTTGTTGGGTTTTTTTTTTTACCCTTACAACATCCTGTGGGACAGAAGAGATAGATCGCGGCAAGATGATCACCACAGCACCAGCTGACTGGCGGAGAGCCTTCTGGTACTGCTCATAGGAGAAATCCACCAGCCGCATCATTACACAGCGGCGGCTCAGGACATCCGCTTCTACAGTGCGGGCTTCTGTGTTAAGGACTGCGCTCCTGGTGCCTGTGAGGAGAGAACAGCAAGAGGTTTTGTAAGTGATTTCATCACATCCCCTTTGCTCGAGTCTAGCTCCTTCTCAGAACAGGCTTGGTGACAGTCTGATGAACTTCAGAGCAGCCAGGACCTGCCGAAAGCTAAGTTCATCTTTTCCCGGTTGTCCAAGAAGGAACGGAGATCTGTGTTCTTCCCTTGCGTCCATCAGAGCAACATCTGCACAGCCATGTCCTGCCAGCACTGCACAGCCTCGACCACCTTCCAGTTTTCCTCCCCACCACAACCACGCAGGCTGTTTGCTCTCCTGCACCTAACACCTGCAGACAGCAAAGCACGTGGAGAAACCCTGGCCTCTCCCTACGGCATCCTCCAGACGCAGGATCATGTCTGCAAGCAGAGGATGCAAGCTGTGCAGAACCACTCTGTGCAAGGACACAAGGCCACCTCATGCCCATCCCAAGGGCTGTTGTAGCTCACCCACTGGGATGTTTCTGTGGCTGAGAAAATTACAAACGAGCAGGCTGCTTCTAGCTGCTCGATCTCTCCTACTCTCAGCTTCTGCATATCAAATCCCCCACAAGAAAATGCAATCCCTTTGGAGAACAGCAGTCTGGAGGCTTGCCAGCAGCTCCGGCATTTTCCAAGAGAGGATCACAAGGACATCTTGCATAAACAGAGATTTTCAAATCCACCTTACAATTTTCAAACCTAATTTCTTCTTCTATAACCCTTGCACCTACATCGAAGACTTCATCACACTGGGTCCCCAAGCAGCCAGGGAAGGAGCAAGGTGCTCCAGAAGGCACCTCAACCTACGCCAAATAGGAGTGTCGCTAAAGGCTCGATTTAAACCTGGCTTAAATTAAGTCTAACATTGGTTTGGCCTTGTCAAAGGTCAAATCACCTAAACAAGAAAAACCTGTACTTCCACTGAATAGTATCAGTGAGGGCCTTACGCCCAGAAAAGGAGCTAAGGCACGACCTAAATTGTGCACATAGAGCTCCTACACTGTATAACAAACAAATACTAGCAGCAGCCCTGCCCCTGATCAGACAAAAACAATCCATAATGAGGATAACTCCTTCACCATGCCCAAACCAATGATCTGGAGTTCTGCTCCCAGCACAACCCTCCAACACCTGAGCAGACGAGACCCAACAGTATTTTCGGACAGCACAGCAAGACAAGCTGATTTTCTGCAGTTTCTCTACAACCCATTAGCAATTGTTCATTTACAATCTAAAGAGCTCTAGCAGTATTGCAGAAAGCCCAAGTTTGTTCTTCAATTGCTCTATGACTGATGTTGACAAAACACTCTTCTCCCGACTGCAAGAAAAGGATCATCAGCAATCTCTATCTGATCTTTTTGGAAAATAATATGAGAATCTAGAACAGCAAATAGCTTTTATCCTGAAGGACACCTGGCCTCAGAACACACACGGAACAGGAACATCAGCTACCCAAAGGGGCTGGCAAGGAACAAATTAAATACACAATCCTCTGAGCTAAAAGGCTGCAGAAAAAGAAACAGCACAAAAAGCTAATTGCCAGCATCTTAAAAAAATAATGTGTGGCTTATCAAGAGTTCACAAAATTTTACGAAACATGTTGTGAGCGCTTGGCTAGAGAAAACACTCAGGCAATGACAGTCAGAGCCAGCTGAAACACACGCCTGCTGCCCCCATTAAGCCTGCCAACAGAGATTTACCAGCACAGGAGAAGAGAGAGAGCTTAATACCCCCACGAGACCTAGGAGGCTCTCAACAACAGAGGTCTCTAGATGTGGACACATTTTGAGAAACTGTGATGGAAGAACCCAAGAAATAATTTCAGATATTCAGAAGCCACCAGTAGCATCTGTAGTGTTTGCAACACATTTCATAACTTCTACTGACGTCTGATGTCATGAAGATCTGAAAGATCTAGAGACCAAGCCTGACGGACAGTACAGAAAAAATGTGTGCCTGTAATACCGTACTGCCTGAAACTCAGGCCCCAAAACAGACAGCAGGAGGGAAGAGTCACTCACAGACAGAACACAAGCCCTGATCTGGAATAAAATATCTACGGAAGACTCAGAAACAACACTTGATTCTGGGTTAGCGAGTACAGCGGGGTGGAAGCTAAGAGCAGATCTGCAGAACAGGTTCTGTTTCTGACTCAAAGAAAGGTGTTGCACAATCGTCAGCCTGGAAGCAACAGAAAAGACAAACCAGAGGTCAATCATAACACAAACTGCAAAAGAAAGGCTCTCAAAGGAGGAGACACTGGAGCAACAGACACTGCTAATGGAGACAAAGAATCAACCTGTCAATGGAGGAGTCAAAGGCCACAGAACAAAGCTGAGCACACGAGCAAGATCCCCAGTACGCCAGAGGGCTGCAGCTGGAGCAGCTGGAACACCGGGAGTTTGTCCCACAGACACGAGCGTGCAAGGATACGGCAGGGTTCCGGGACACCTCTGAGTCACCACGGGGAAGCTCTCGGCACCCTCCTGCTGGTGGTGAGGCTGGGCAGGACACCTCAGCCCGACGGGGCCGCCTACAGCCTCCCGGGGCCCTGCGAGCTCTGCCGCAGCCTCCCCGGGGCTGGGTCGCCCCCCCGGGCCGCCCGCAGCTTCGCGGCCTCCCCCGGGCCCCTCCCCGGGGCCGGGGCTCTTCCCAGCGCCGCATCGGGCCTGAACGGGGCCGCTGCCGCGAGTCGCCCTCCCGGGGACCGGGGCCGTGCAGTCTCTCACCGTAGGGCTGCCCGCCCAGCTCGTACTGCTGCATGCGGTACACCGTGAACTCGTGGGCGGCCTCGGCGGCGGGCGGCGGGCCCAGGAGCAGGAGCACGGCGGGCACGAACAGCAGGAAGCTGAGCGGCAGGCACGAGGCCTTCAGCACCGACTCCAGCACCTCGCCCGCCTCCTCCAGCATCGCCGCGGCCCCGGCACCGCCGCTGCGGCCTGCTCCCCCGGCGCACGGCGCGGCACGCACAGCACGCACGGCGCCGTACGCACGACCCGCGGGCTGCCGGGAGTTGTCGTTCGAGCGCCGCCGCAAGTGATGCTGGGAGCTGGAGTCGCGGCGGCCCGTGCAGCGGCCCCGCCTGGCNCGGAGCGGCGGCGGGAGCGCGCGGTGCGGGGGATGCGGGCAGCGAGCCGGGCCCGGCCCCGCTGCAGCCGCCTCGGTGCCCCCGCGGGGAGGCCGCTCGCCCACGGGGAGATGAAATCACAGCAAACGGAACCGGGGCTGATACCGGCTGGGTTTATTGCAGAGCGCGGGGGCTGGAAGCTGAGCCCCTCCTGCGCAGCGGCCGCCCCAGCGGGTGCTCGGTCACCACAAGCTTCTGGCCGCCGGTGCGGGGCTGGCTTTGGCCTCGCGCGGGGAGGGGAGGCGCCCGGGTGCTGCTCTGGCTTTTCCCTTGGCTGGGAACGGGCGAGCAGGGAGCCGAGGCGCGAGCTGGCAGCGCCTTCTGGGCCCCGCTGCATCTCCGCCCGACCCGGGCAGGAACGGGGCGATCTCGAAGCCAGCTGTTTTCCGTGGCACAGAAGAGTCCTCTCGGTACCAGGGATGAAGCCTGGCACCAATTAACCTCTGCAGCCTGCAGGCCTGGCATGGGCGTCGTTGCGTTCCCCCAGCCCCCTGCCCCGTGCCAGCGCACATTCTGCACGTTCGGTTGGCTCCTTGGGAGCTGCTCGTGCTGCTTGCCCCCTGCCACAGCCCCAGCCCTGCTGCAAAGGTCTCCAAGCCCTGCTGGGCGCAGCCAGCCTTGCCCGGAGCAGTCCCCCCACCACCCCGGTGCAGCACAGCCGCCCTGCCCACAAACGTCCGTTTCTGCTGCTCTGAGCTGTCCTGCAGCTGCACACACTTGGACGTGCAAACCCAGTTGTTCTTGACTCCCTGTCAAGACATAAGCCTGTGTCCTTTCCCAGCAGCTGTGCCCATCACAGCAGTTCCAGAAGGCCGTAAACGGCAGGAGAAGACAGGTATCGCCTCCAGCCCTGCGTGACGTGCAGTGGCAGCACTGCCAGCCCAGACGGATCGCAAGGGGTTGGGGGGCAGTCTGTTTGGAGATACCCACCCTATTCCTCACTGTGCCCTGGGGCAAAATACCCTCATCGGGGCAGGTACAGCGTCTATGTACATGCACACACAGAGCTGGGTCCACTTATAGCCTAGGCACAGCAGTTGTCTCAGCAGAGCATCTATCCCAAAATGTTCCCGTATCCTTCATTCCCATCCTAGGATCAGTGCCTGCACCCACACTGAAGCAGCGTCCCAGTCTGAAGGGGCTGGAAAGCCTGGCCAGTTGACAACTGGGGTGGGCCTGCATCTGGTCAGCCTGAGCTGCATGTCGGCTACAGCTCTGCCAGGGCAGGACCAGCAGCATGAGGTCCTGGGGGGCTGTCCGGCATCTCTTGCATTCCCCCGTGGCCTCTCAGAGGCTGGGGAGATTGCTCATCATGCTGGAGTTGCTGGAGAGAGGTGCTCTGGGCCGGGAGTTCAGTGCCACAGAGCTGCGGAAGCTCTCCCGGTAGCGCAGGGAGCTCTCTGTGGATGAGCCAGAGTTGATGTCTGCGATGACCAAGCAGTTCCCAGGCTTGCAAAGCCCAAGCCTGACACAGCAGCAGCACAGCAGGCTTCCCACAGCACGGCGCACGTCCACGCTCCGCAGGGAGTAAATGATGGGGTTGACGCCCGAGTTAAGCATGGCCAGAGCCAAGGTCCAGTCCAGACTGTGGAGGTGTGTGCAGGTCTGGGTCTCACAGAAGACATCAAAGAGCAACAGGACAAAGAGGGGGCTCCAGCAGATAATGAAGGCACCCAGGATCATCAGCACGGTCTTGAGCAAGCGCAGGGACCGTTTGCGGCTGTGCCGAGAACTGGTTTGCTTAGAACTGGCCTGGACCAGCTGGAAGATGGAGATGTAGAGGCCGATGATCCCCAGGAGGATGATGCTGAACATGACTACGGAGAAAAGGATGTAGTTCTTGGAGTAGAGAGGCAGGAGGACAGAGCAGGCATTGAAGTCGCACAGACAGTTCCAGCCCAGCAGCGGAAGCAGCCCAATGACAAAGGCCAGCAGCCAGCAGGAGACGATCAGGCTGCGTAAGCGCAAGGTCTTGCTGGCTTCGTTCTCAGCAATCGGCCTTACCATGGCACTGTAGCGCTCGATGGCAGTCACAAGCAAGCTGAAGGTGGAGGCAGCCAGGGCGACGAAGAGGATGCCTTCTCGCAGGAACCAGAGCTGAGGTGAAAGCTGGAAGGTCTTCTTGCCCGAGAGGCAGAGGTTAGAAAGGTAGGCAACCCCCGCAAGCAGGTCGCTCACAGTGATGCTGGCAATGCAGGAGTAGACCCAGCGGCGGGCTCGCAGACACCGCAGGATGGCCAGCAGCACAAGCAGGTTCTCCAGGATGATGATGCAGCTGATGATGGCAAAGGCTGTGCGGACGAGACCCATGCCCTCATCCCCAGAGTGCCGGTTGGTCAGCTTGCCTGTGAAGTTGTAGTGCTGCAGGATGATGTTCACATTCCTCATGGCAGCCAGCTGCAGGCAGGAAACTCTCCTGTCGAGCAGGTCAAGTCTGAGCTCAGGATATTGAGCAGAGCCCAGTGGAAGGGGAAGAGAGCGATTCACCAGCCAGCTCAGCTCTGGACCATCCATCTTCTGAGCCTAGGTTAGCAGCCGAGGGATGCACGATGGAGCAAAGGCTGAGGCGGGGTTTGGAGCAGAGCAGACCCTCGGTTTGAGGACAGCTGTGAGACTCTGCCAGCCCTGCCCAGCATGGAGATGAGAGTTAGAGCCCTGTCTGCCGGCCCCGTGGCACTGAAAGAGCAAGGGGAGAGGAGGGTGAGGTGTTTTGTAAGTCCATGCATGAGCATGGGCTTCCTGTTGTTTAATAAAGTTTCCTGTTGTGAGCTAGAGTATTGACATAATTTCTAACAGCTGTCATCATTTCTCAGTAAGGGTCTGGCTATCCCCAGCTCTGCTGTGGCTGTGAAGGTGGGACATGAATGAAATAACGTGTCAGGCCCCTCTTTGAGTCGAGGCAGGCTGAGCTGAACGGGGTGACACCTCCCACCGCCGTGGGGAGGGTCTCTGGGGCTGAACAAAGCCAAATGCTACTAAGAGCACCCCGACAGCCTGAGACACTAAGTGCTTTGCCTTTTGTGGCGTTAAATTCACCCATGGGCCTGGCAGAGAGCTACTGCCTCTTCATCAACCGCCCTGCGCATCACCCATGCCCAGACGCATCCTCTCCAGGGGGAAGCTCCGTGCTCTCACCCCTCTGGGCTCCTCCATGGGCCCAGCTCCTGTCAGCCTCTCGGGACGCATCCATCCAAGTCCTGCCCTGTCCATGCCTGGGGCTCAGCTCCAGCCGGTTCAAAGGGAACCAGCGGGTCAGCGCCTGCATCTGGCCAGATGCTGCACCCTCCACCTTCAGCTGCCCAGGCACCTGCTGGAGGGGGGTCAGGACCTTCCCGTTGCCTCGGTCACAGGCAGGGACACAGAGGCACAAAGACGCTGCCTTTTGCCTGGCATCGCAGAAGGCGCGAGGGGCTGCACCGAGACCAGATCCCGGGAGTCCTGAGATGATGGCAATGTCAATGTCCATCACTGACCTATCGCTCCTCCTGCAAAACTTGAGAGAGTCTTTAGCCTGCTATTCCCAACTGCAGCTGTTGAATTTGCCTCATGACTCACCTGTCAGGACTGGCCCGAGGCTCTTGCTGCCGGAGGGAGGCTCGGCAGCTCGCAGTGCTCTCCGGCTGCTTGTCTGAGGCCCAGCACAGAGCAGGTCCTGGGGAGGGCTCCTTGTGCAAAGTGAGACTTCTACCTACCAAAGTGGAAAAGGGAAGTTGCAACATCAACCACATATCTGTGCAAGATGGACCCCACCCAAAACAGCTTCAAAGAGGCATAGAGAAAGGAAAGGCAGAGAATCACAGCAGGAGCTGTGCCCTGCTTTCTGCTTTCCTCTGGGTTCTTACACTGAGGGCACAGAGCGGTGATTTCTCCCATCAGCATGGCAAGCAGGGAGTTGTTCTGGGAGTCCGTCCACGGCTTGATGAGTGGAGAGATCCCAGCCTGGGTTGCAGCGTAGACAAGCGGACAATGCAAAGGAGGTTCCTGCTGAGGGAACTCATGTGCAAGCAAGAGCGGTCCTCATAAAAAGCTGAGGGCTCCATCCTCCATACTCACTCTTTCAGCTGGTGTTTGGGCTTTTCTGTCAGCAGTGTGGAATGAAACTCACGCTGATAAAGTCAGCAGATGACCCCAAGACTGAAGGAGCAGCAACCAGCAGGAAGGCTGGGCCACGAGTGCACCATTGTCCAGAGGAGCGCAAGGTTGCACATCCAGCACCGAGCACGCTCCCAGACGGGCTGGACGCATGCTGCTGGCACCGCTCTGGGGGCAGAAGGGTCAATGTCATTCTTGCACATCACCCCTGCTTCGCTCCTGCCTCAGGCCGAGCCTCCAGCTGATGTGTCTGCTCAGGACAGAGCTGGTGGGCATCCCCAGAAGCTCAGCGGATGAAGAAACTTGCCATGCCAGGGCACTAAGCAGCCTCTCAAAGAGCTGGAAGCATGTGAGCAGTCTCAGGAAAGAGACGTCAGACAGGAACGAGCTCTGTCAGGGATCTGCGGAGAGCGTGGGGCAGGGAGGAGGCAAATGCTCGTGATGGCAGGAGGGTGTGAGCCATCCCGCGGCAAGTCACGGCACAGGCCCATGGCGGGGGGACCCGGGGGAGCTTGGGTCCCCTCCTCTCCGTGCCATCAGCTCCACAGAGCAGGGCCTCGCCGGCTGCACAGCTCTGGCCCCGCGGCCCCCTCAGAGCGGCCGCCACCAGACCCAGGGCAGCGCGTCCCCAGCTGCGCAGCCGCGGCAGACGAGCCCCCGCACAAGGGAGAGCTCCCGCTGCCGCGCAGGGCTCCCCGCTGCTGTCTGCACAGACGCAGGCTGAGCGTTATCTTGTTTCTTCTCTTCTGCTGCCGTTTCAGTTCAGATGTTCTTTCTCCGAAATGATGGGGGGGGAGCGACACCCCGTCCTGCAGCGTTTCTCGTCTCTTTCCTACAGATCAAGACCACAATCTGCTTGAAACTTCCTGATAGCTGCTGAGTGCTGGGCTTGGACGGACCGGGGGAGGTACGGGGCCGGCTGCCCCCCGGACCCTCTGCAGAGCCGTGGCCGGAGCCGGTGCCGGCGGATGCGGAGATGAGGCGCCTGAGCCCCGGAGCCCCCCACAGCCTGCGCCTGCCCAGGCCGGCAGGAAGGGAAAACACCTCGGCTCCAGAGAGGAGAGCGTCTGCAGCCAGGGACGCCCCGAGAGGAGCAGGGCAGGAGCACCTGGAGCCGGCTCCCTGGGTCTGTGGCCAGCGGCGCGTCCGGCCACTGGTGCCCCGAGCCTGCCTGCTCCCGGGAGGGCGTCCGGCTCCTGACGGTGAGCCCTGGGCCGCCCCGGGGGAAAGACAGCGAGCTGCAAATGCAAGATAAAATATCAACGATTTCTGTTGGGGTTTTCCTGCTGTGCTGCTGCACAGTCCTGATTAAAACTTGTATTTTCAGAAATTCTGATTAAAAACTATCCCTGGGTGAAGCTCTGCGGAGAGCTCAGCCTGGTGGGCCTGGCGGGGACGGCTGGCATCCCCCGCTCTGTCACACAGGGCTCGCTCCCCCCTCCCCACCCATCCTGTCCCCGCTCTGTGGCCCCAGCTCAGCCCCACCTTGGCCAAGGCATCCATTCGCCCGCAGGTGTTTTTCTGCTCCAGGAAGGGTGGAGTTGGGGTGGTTTAGAAATGACTGGTGGCTCCTGGCAGCTGGGTGGTTGCATTTCCGAGCCGTGGGCTCCTCTGCTCTGCAGCAGCAGGCGGTCGTCTTCCCAGCGGCACATCCTGGTCCCCAGCGTGGGAGGATGCTCCTGGCCCCGGAGGAGCCGGGAAGAGCCAGCAAAGCCCCTCTGACTTGGGCTGACACCAAGCCCTGGAGGCCTGGCCCTTCACAGTGCTCAGAGAATCCCCCGGGTGCGGTTGTTGTGCCCGGGCGTCAGCTCACCGAAACCGGGTGGTGGTGACGGTGGGTCCCTGCGGGAAGAGAGCCTCCGCCGGGCATCTCTGGAAAAGCAAGAACACGAAAGACAAAGTTTCAGGATCATCTCCTTTAGAGCAGCACATCAGTGACCTTAAATGGGAAAGTTGTTTTTCTTTAAGTGGTTTTTCTTTAGAAACTTGCATTTCCTCAATGCAAAACCATTTAACAGAAATCAAACAGCTGCATAAAATGCCTTCGCCACCCAAAAAAAAGATAATTACTTGGAAATCATCCCAATAAACACATCGTCAGTGGGGCAGCCCCAACCCTGGCTCCGATGGTGTCGCGACAGGTTTGACATTTTGACCTTTTGTCTGACCTGCAGGGAAAGGCACTGAGCATTCCCAGCGCTTGCTGCCTGCAGGAGCTTTGGAGGCACTCATCCCTCAGCATCCCTCCAGAGTGGCTGTGCCGCAAATGCCAGTTCCTGAGTCTCACTTCTCTACAGTGCGGCATTTCATGCAGCTCCTGACAGCCACTGGCAATTGCCAGAGGAGCAATCCCTGCCTTCCCTGGGCTAGATTTTGGCCGGGGTGGCTCCGAGCGGCTGGAGAAGCTGCACCAGCTCAGTGCCTCGTCTCCAAACACCGTGCCCAGCACCGGCTCTCCTGCTGTGCTCAGCTTTCCACTCGTGCCCTCCGCCCCATGACCACGTCTCCAGGGAGCAGACACGTCCCCGGGGAGGGAGGGAGCTGCCGTTCACCGTGGCATGGCCGGCCGTGGTCAGCGCGGCACGGCCAAGGCCATGGGCTGCTCCAGAGACCCGGCTGGAGCTCGCGGCCCAGGGTCCCCCGTGCAGGACCCACAACGTTCCCCACGGAGCCCGTCAGCACCGTCTCACACCCTCTGCGCGGGGCCTCGCTCAGCGCCAGACGTGCTGACGCGGTTCACAGCCAAGAGCTGTTTCTTCCCCCGTTCGTGCCGGGATGGCGGGGAGGAACCCGTCCTCCCCGGGAAAGGGGCCGGGAGGGCTCAGCGTGAGGAGCAGGGCGCTGCCTGCGCGAGGGGGGCCGGCAGGGCCGCGGGGCCAGGCACCCGCAGGGGAGTCGGGCTGGTGTGACGCCCAGCCTGCGCGCTGCAGAGGAAGGACCAGCAGCTCGCCTCCCTGCCATCCACGCTGCCGGTGGGGCAGGGGCCGCGTGCTTGCGGGCAGAAGGGCTGGTGCTGCTGCGCTGTGTCTGGAGAGCATAAATGTATGCCAAGTTCTGCTGCTTCGCATCCTGTGCATCACTTCCTCCACCCGCCGTTTCTCCTCCCTGCCCATTATACATAAGAATACTGCGCGGTTTGGGGCAGAGAACTGCTATCCCGTGTCTCCTGTCTGCAGCACAGCCTGGCCCTGGTGCTGCCAACCTCTCCTGAGCACCCCTGAGGCTCTGGGGCTGTGGCATGCCAGCCGTCCCTGCCCTGGCCTTTCTGTCCGGCTCTATCACTCATCAATCACAGCCCCGGGGCACGTGGGGCACGTGGGGCACGTGAGCAGGCTGGCGCGGCGGAGATGCAGATAGACCCACAGGGATGCTGCCCGGCCCTGATTAGCGCAATCGGGCCATCGCACATGGTTTCCTGGCTGCTGGGTACAGCTGGCCCCAGTGCATAAAACCAGCCCTTGGGCACTGGGAGACAGTGTCCAGCTGTGGGAGGAGATGTGCCAGTCCCAGCCACTGCTGCTCCTGCTGCTCCTGCTTTCCTGCCCACGGGCCGATGCCAGTAAGCCGGCGTGCTGCGAGCTGCTGCAGGGGAGGATGCTGGTCTGGGCTCTGACCTCAGCAGCCACCGGCTCGTCCTGCGGTGGGGTGTCTTGCAGGTGCTCTACAGGGTCAGATTGTGGGGGGCCACGAGGCTCAGCCGCACTCCCACCCTTACATGGCGTTCCTCAAGATGGGGATGTACACCTGCGGAGGCTTCCTGGTGGCTCCCGACTGGGTGATGACAGCCGCACACTGCATGGGGTGAGTACTTCATACAGGGGCTTTATCGCCTTCTCCCCCCTCTGACCTGTGAGGTCCATTGCTGGAGTAATTTTGGAGAAGGATCCTCTTCCTCCGGTGCTGAGCAGCTGTCTCCACCTGCCTGCAAAAGGGGAGGGACACGGGCGACACCCAACCTGCTTTTTCCCCTTCTCCCCTCTGCTGCCCCGTCCAGGAATATCACAGTCGTCCTGGGGGCTCACACCATCAACGAACCAGAAAGGACCCAGCAGATCCGGGGAATTCTCAGCTACCACCAGCACCCTGAATACAACCCCAACACCCTGTCTAACGACATCATGCTGCTGAAGGCAAGGCAGTCCTGCGGCACGCAGCGGGCCGGAGGGAAGAGCGGGGCTGGGGGTCTAGCAGGGTCTGGGCAGAGCACGTTCGAGCTGTTAGCTCCTTCTGCAAACCGTCAGCTGCTTCTGCTCCCCAGTGCAGGGGCAGGCAGGAGCGGGAGGGAGCTGGCAGGGAACCGTGGGAGCCTCCAGGCACCATTCGCAGCAACTCACCGGAGCTTGCCGTGCTGTCTGTCCTTCTAGACCTCCCGTGCCTCTGCGCACAAAGTGTCCTTCAGCTGTTCTGCTCACAGTCTTCTCCAAAAACTTTGCTTTCTCCCAGCTGACAGCGAAGGCCACTCTCAATCACTACGTCAAGACCATTCGACTGCCCAAGACCCGCAGCGACCTGCCCACAGGCACCAAGTGCAGTGTAGCTGGGTGGGGACGGATCAACGATGACCACGCCACCAACAAGCTCTTTGAAGCCAAAATCTCCATCTACAGCCGCAGGAAATGCATCCTCTTCTACCCGCATCTCGATGCTGGCATGGTCTGTGCCGGCAGCTCCCATGAGCTCAAGGATTCCAGCCAGGTACGGGGCTGCCCGCGGGCTGGGGCAGGCAGGGCTGCTGGTAGCAGGGGCTGCTGCTGGCACAGACTTCGCCGGTTCCCAGGAGAGGTGAGAAGCATTTAATTTGTAGCTTCCACGTGGACTAGGCTCTCTGCATGCCCTGACACCACGGCCCAGGCGCAGTCCCAGGGCAGAGCCCCAGGTCTCCTGCTCCAGACGGCTCCTCCAGCACAGCGGGACGTGGGGCAGGAGCAGGGCTGCAGATCGGAGCAGACGCAGCCCTGCGGCAGTGCCCGGGCAGGGAGGGACCAAGGTGAAACCTCTTCCCACAGGGAACAAGCCTCTTGAACCAGTCTCTCATCTTTCTGTCCTCAGGGAGATTCCGGAGGGCCCCTGGTATGCAATAAGGTGGCACAAGGCATCGTTTCCTTCAGGTATGACACCCCACCCGGGGTCTACACCCGCATCGCCAACTACCTGCACTGGATCAAAAAAACCCTGAGGAAGCAGCAGCAGCGGCACTCGCTCCAGCATCGGTGCAGCCCTGGAGTCTGCACTGGCTTCCTTCCTGCCCCTGCTGAAGGCTTGGCTCCTTCCTCTCTCCCTGGGAACCTCAGTGCACACAAGGGTCCCCTTCTGAGGGGTTCTGAGGCTGCTGGCTGTCCCCTCTCAGGCAGCCAGTTCAGGGCCATGTTAAGTCACCCTGGCAGAAGCAGGGATCGTCCCAGATAGCACCAGGAGAGGCTGTACTGCACCAGACCCGTTTCCTTCAGAGAGAACCTGGTCCCTGCCTGAACCTTGCTGCACTTCAAACACCCGCAGTAAACGCAGAGCTGCATTTCCCCGCCTGTGCCTGCTCCTTTCTCGTACCCTCACCCGGGAGAAGGGAGGGAGGCTCCAACCTGGCCGAAGCGAGAGGTCAGCCTGCTGGGACAGGGGCACGTGCGGCTCTGCATGCACTGAACCACCGGCAGACTTGGAGGCCAAGAGCTGCAGTTGCCCTTCCTGGGGTCACAGGAGTGAGTGTGTTGCAGGAAGAGAAACTTCCCGGGTACAAACAGATGAGAACAGTGATGTGCACGCACTGCTCACCAGGTTCAGCAACGTCACCGCCTGCCTGGGAGCAGCTGACAGCCTGCATGCGGCGTGTCAGCGGCTGGCGGGGGTCAAGAGCTGCCGAGTAGTGGCTGTCCCCTCTGCAGGGACCCCGTGCCCAGGTGATGTTGTGCCCTAGGGCACGGGGGAGCCGGGACTGCTGGCTGGGTCACAGGCAAACCTCTTGAGCTGTCTCAGCTGTAAGAGGCAGCAGCAGGTGAAGCGAACGGGACTTTTCCTGGTCTGTGCTGCTGCTGCTCACCCTTGGGGACAGGGCAGGTGGCAGCTGAGATCCCAGGGACGAGGCTTTAAGATCCCAGGAAGGAGACACATTCAAAGGCCCAGCTGCTGCACGCTGGTGCCTTCGAGCTTTGCCTCTGCCGTTCCCCAGCAGCCACAGTCCTCCATCCGAACAGCAACGTGATGTCTGGGGCGGAGGCGTGGATGCAGTCTCTGAATGGATTGGACTGAAACGGGTGATGAAGGACGTGGGTTCGCTATTGCGCCTGACCCCTGGCTGCTTCCTCCTCTGCTCCCACGCCAGCGTCTCCTCCCACCAAGGCCGCTCCCGCACTGCTTGCGGACAGCCCGCAGTAGGGTCCGAATGCCTCGCGCCAGCCCTCCTGCCTCCGCTCTGAGCCCTGCGCTCCCTCCTTCCAGCGGGTTTCTGACGGCGTCTCTCACATACAGACAGGAGGGTGACAGACACTTTCCTGGAGGAGGTGACAAGGGGCAGAGGGTGCAGAACTCCCTGGGGCAGGGTGACAGATGTCTGTCCCAGTTCAAGAGGGGACCAGACTGGTTTGCTGCGGGGAAGCCCAGTGGGGAATTTTGAACACACAGAAACCGCGCAGCTCAAGGGAACAGGATGCTTGCCCTGCCCAGGCTCCCAGTAGCCACCTCTGGCAGAGGGAGGAGGTGGCCCGGCCCCGGGTGTCAGCTCTTGCTGCTCCCTGTTGGTGCTGGGATGAAGGGAAACGCCATCGCCTTTGCCTGCAGCCGCCATCCCTGGGAAGCTGAGAGGGGTCCGAGGTCTGGGGTTCTGCTAACAGCTGCTATCAGCTAAGAAATCTGCGAGTGAAAAGGCTGCTGCTGCTTATCTGCGTAGTACAAATCTTTGTCACGTCAGGGTTTTCCTTGAAGCTCCAGCTGCTGCAGTCTTTGCACGAACAGCGGATTTCAGTTTAAACCTGGGTTTTGCCCCGTGGCGCTGAGGGCAGATAGGAAAGCGGATTTACCAGCAGCGAGGCCACCAAGGACACATCGGCCCCTTCTCGTCACAGCCAAGGAAGGAACGGCTGCTGGGGCCGTGCGCAGGCGTGCCTGTCCTCCACCCTGGGCTGGAGCTGTGCTCGGGTGCCAGCGGGGAGGCGAGGGGACGGCGGGGCAGCGGCACCGTGCTCAGGGACTTGTCACCAGCCCTTTCTCCAGCTCGGTCCCTCTTGCCGCGGGGCTGGTCCCGGGAGGACGGGCCCCCGCCACGCACCGCGGAAAAGCGCCGGGCACTCGTTTGGTGCTTGGGAATCGCTCCCTGCCAACGCCCTGGGACACAACCCTTCCCAGAGGAACTGACCAGCTTCAGGAGGTGTGTCAGTGGGCTGCCTCCAGCGAGGGAAGGGCAGAGTCCCAGCCGGCATCCCACCCCTCATCTCCAGCCACCCTCAGCCCAGCAGAGGGGACACGAACCCCTGCCCCGCGCCAGGCAGGATCCTCCCGTCTCCCCTCGCTCTGGCTCATGAGAGACAGCGAACTCCCCCGTTAGCCGGGAACAATTACAGTGAAGCCCCTGCAATGGTGTCTTTGGCTGTACAAAGCAAAGGCCCGAGTCAGCAGCTGGTGCAGAGCGGAGACCCAGCCACGCTGCTCACGAAGCTGCCGTCGCGACTCGTCCCCTCAGAGCCGTGACCAGCGCGGGGTTAGAGATCCCCTCACACCGGGTTTTCTCTATCAGCCAGGACCACACGGACTGAAAAAGAGCAGGAGGGTCCTCAGGCACCACTCACGGGCTTTGCAAGCGGTACTGAGTGAAAGAAATCTCGATCTTGCAAGGCTCATGATAAAAATCAAGAGTTTGCAAGCACACAACAACAAATAGGAGCTGCAGGGGAAGAGCCCGCTGTCAGGGTGGGTATGGTCCCTGCAGCTCCCAGCTCAAAGGCAGCGGGTTAAAACTGGCTCTGGGTTTAGAAGGGTGTCAGGTACCCCAGACCCGGCCCACGATGAAGGTGGGTTGATGCCCAAGGCCAAGGCGGACTGAATTCCCCCCTCAGACTGCTGAGGCGTGCAATTTGCAGATAGATTAATCAGATGAGTCTGACTTTTGTGGTTTCCTGGAGTCTAGTCTCATGCTATAAAACCTTGCTGGGAGCAGGAAGAGACCCCAGCTGCAGCCTCACCTCCAAGGGATCCACCGAAGCCGCGGTCGCTCTGATGAAGCACCTGCCGAAGCTCCTGCTGTCCCTCCTGCTGGCGACGTGTCCCCCGGCCGACGCCGGTGAGTCGAGCGCTGGGAGGTGGGGAGGGGGCTGGGGAAGGGAGCATCCCCCCAGCGTGTCCTGTGCCCTGCGTCCTCCGACCCCTCATCCTCAGTCCTGTCCTTTGCAGGGTATCCCCGGAGTCGGATGGAGGTGGGAGGCGAAGCCAAGCGCCGCTCGCCGCACCCCACGCCCTACGTGGCCCGTGTGCAGGGAGAGGACGACCACGTCTGCGGAGGCTTCCTCGTGGCCCCGAACTGGGTGGTGACAGCGGCTCAGTGCTACGAGTAAGTTTTTGCCGCGTTCACACAGCACCTGGCAGGAGGAGGGTGTCACACTGCCAGGAGCCGGGCGGTATCTCCCAGACGGAGGGCTGACGGTTCCGATCCCTTCCTCCAGGGCTGCGGCCAAACTCTCCCCGGCAGGGAGCGCGGGCTGCGCGGCTGGGACGGGGCAAGGCTGGGGAGGCTGGCATGGATGCGGCAGGGGGTCCTCTGCAGCCCTCCCTCGAGCCATCCTTCCCCATGCCCCTCCCCAGATACTTGCATTTGTTCTTTTATTCCCCCTCCATGACTCGTTTTATTCTTCCCAGACATCAACAATGAGAAGTCACAGCGACTTCTTCCCCCCCTGTCACTGACCTGGGGGCACAGCAGGGATTGCTGGTGCCAGGCTTTGCCCCTTCTGTCACCAGAGACCCCCAGGACTGTTCTCAGAATCAGCAATCTCACGAGCAAGGTGCTTGCCTGGCTCTCCTCTGGAGAAGCCGGGGCACGGAGAGGCGAGGGGGCTTTTCCAGCTGTGCACCCGCGACACTCCTCGGGGCTGGCGGCTCGGCACCGGTGCCACCGCCCGGGCTCGGGGCCAGTCCCCACGTCGGGGCAGCAGGAAGGGGGTCAGGTGCAGCCAGGAGCCTGCGTGCCCACGTCCCCCCGCGAGGCCGAGAGGGGCTGCCCCCTGCCCAGAGAGTTTTCCCGCAGCCGCCCCTCCTGCTGGTCACGCAGAGGCCCGTGGAGGTGCGTCGGCCCAGAGCAGGGTCCAGCCTCAGAAATCCCTCCTTGGTGCCGTGGGCTTCCACGCGCCTGCGAAGCCGGGACCGACAGCCCGCGGATCTTAGCACAGAGCAGCAGCATTGGGCCAGATCCCGACGCAGGGTGACCCTGCAGAGCCCCAGTCTGTCGGACGGGACCTCGCTCTGCCCCTCAGCTGGGGGATCCCCCCGCGCTTCCCCACAGCCCGGCCGGTCTCTCCTGGCCGTGCCCTGGGAGACGTGCCTCTGCGTGACCGGGGGCTCAGGACCAAGCTGGTGATGGGCACCGTGCTCGATTTCACCAGACACAAACCTCTGACCGTCATCCTGGGAGCCCACACCATCCCAAGGAAAGAGGAAAGCTGGCAAACGTTCGAAGTCCAGGATTATCACTGCCAAAAGGACTACAAGAGTCCTAAGAAGGGAAATGACATCCTCTTGCTGAAGGTAACTCCCTGCCTGGAGCATCTGCATCTGCCCGACTGCAGGGCTGAGCCATAACCCGGCAGCGGGAGGGGACAGCCTTTGGCACAGAGCATTTACCGACCAGACACTTATTTCTGTATCTTCTGTCCCCTTGCCCAGCTGAAAGGCAACGCCACCAGGAACAACTCTGTTCGGACCATTTGCTTTGACAGATCACAAAAAGTCCTTAGCAAGACTGCGTGCCGCGTAGCCGACTGGTCACAGCAAGCCACTGTCACCATCAGGACACGGCGGGAGTGCCTCAACCTCAACCCTGGACTTGCTGAAAACTTGATTTGTGGAGACAGCAAATCTGCTGGGGTACCTGAAAAGGTCAGTCTCTGACTTAGGGAGTAGAAGGCCGCGGGGAAGGTTCCTGCCAGGTGCTGGGCACAAGCCCGATCTGAGCTAAAAATCTTCACTGACAAGGTACTGGCTAAAATTGCTTCTTCTTGTCCCCTCGCTGTCCCCGTCCCCCTAGCCCCTGCCCCATCCCTCCATGCTTCCTCAGCAGCAGCCTGTCCTGGCACAGAGATGCTCTGGGTTTTGATCTCCAAGGATGAGACCCCAGAGGGTCAGCAGCATCCCTGCTGCCCACAAGCATCACCCTTGTGTCAGTCCTGGGCCACGCAGAAGGGACAAAGGGATCCTTGCAGCAGAGGACGCGGGAGCCTGCAACAGCACAACAGGACAACAGCTTGGCTGAAGAGGGGTTTGCCCTGAATCTCAGAGCTGGTCCGAGTGCATTTTGTACTGCTCTGCAGACAGCAGAAGGGCAGAAATGAATGCCCAGCTGTAGCTGTGCTGAGTCCTGTGCTGGGTTCCAGACAAAACTGACCATGGTCCCTTTATGGACCCGGAGCTATCCACACCCACTACAAACCCAAGCGTCTCCTGGGGAAGCTCTGTCCTGCTATTTTCAGCCTCCCTGTTCAAATGCACCTTTTCCTGGGGACCCCACATACAGCAACACTGATCTCTCTCCTCCCCCATTTTACAGGACGATGCTGGGGATCCGCTCGTCTGCAACAACAAAGCCTACGGCATCTTCTCCTACAAGCTGAACAGTTGGACCAGTGTCTACACGTACATTGCTCCTTACCTTCCCTGGGTCGACGAGGTCATGAATTCAGCATGACCCCACTCCCCCCCAGCTGCTGCCCTGGAAAACTCACAATTCAGGGCTCCATGTTCACCTGCTTTTTTCTTCCTTTCTCCCTGGGAAGCATTGTCCAGTGATCCTCATGGACATGGCAAGGACTTCTCTCTGGCAAAGCCAAATGAGGGCAGTGGGGTGTTTGCTCCCTGGGCAAGCTGGGGAGCATCCATGTCCACAGCGCGTGCTCCCACTCTTTGCTGCTCTGATTTACCCCTTTGTCAAGCTGCTTGTGGCTACAGCTCTAGAAAGGAAGCAGCAGGACAGCCCTGAGTGTGGTGACAGGAGCTGTTGGGAGGCCTGCTGCCCTTTGGAGAAGGCAGTTCTATCAGGGGATCCAAAGAGCAGCCTCCCCACTGCCCCTTGCGTTTGTGACACCAGGTGCCTGGGTCTCCTTTGCCCAAGCCCTGGGGTTAGGGGGCTGCCGCAGCTCCAGGAAGGACAGTTTCAGCTCCTGCTTCACTGCTGCTGTCCCCTACCTCCAAATCTTGCTGCCTCCTTTCTCCCCTCTTGCTGTAGCTCCGGCGTTGTAAGAATACATAAAAACAATAAATTGCATCTGCATTTGGGAGCCTTTTTCCTTCTGTGATTTGGAGTTCTCTCAGCTGCTGGCTCCAGTCCTAACGAGTTACTGCTCAAACAGCTGAGTCCAGAGCTGGAAGGTTCTGCTCTAACCAGCAGCCTCCATTTCCTGTCCCACTGGGAGCCCCAGAATGGGTGTCAAGCCGGGTTTTCAGGGCAGGTGTAATCCATCAGTCGCCTCCTGGCTGGAGATTGTTTTCCCCCCATGTGCTGCAGTGTGAGCAGGTGGGAAAGAATAACTCCCAGGGGAGGGGGCCCTGAGCACAGGGGGTCCCCGGGGTGATGGGAGCGCCGGCAGCGAGCGCCTGCGGGTGCTGCACGGGGGCAGACGTGTCCGCAGAGCACAGCAAAGCCGGGAACACAGCCGACGGTGCAGCCCCTGCAGCGCCCGAGGGCTTCGCGAGACGCTGGGTCGTGGGGCTGCGCCGAGCCTTCCGCTGCCTCCAGCCCGTGCTGGTGCCGGACACCCCGGGGAGCAGCGGCTCACGTTGGTGACACACGTTTGGCTGCTCCAGCCACAAGCTGCCTGGAGGAGGCTGCTACCAAGGCGGGAGGTAAAGTACGGGGCTGTCTTAGGCAGCAGTCATGTCCTCCGGGAGGTTTGTTTTGCTCAGAAGGAGGATCCCTGGTGTGCTCCAGGGCCAGGCTCTCCCCCACCCCATTCTGCAGCAAGGGGGGGTGCACGCAGAGCCTCCTGTCCCTCTCGGGCACTACTGCAATAGAGGATTTTATCTCAGACCTCTGCCAGTCCATAAGAGGGTAAAGTCAATCTGCAGCAATAAAGGAAAGGGAACTGGGAGTACTACTGCTGTCCCCATGCTTTAACCACACACCACCCTTCTCTTCCCACAAGCCCCCATAGCTTGTGGTAATATCCAACCACTGTGTCACTGAGGCAAAAATCCCACAGAGTCAACCCCAATTTCTGCGTGACAGGAAAGAAATCACACCCAAAGATTCAAGAGATTTTTGTGCCTGGTTGTACTGGAAAATGAGAGTGAAAGCTGTAGGCATCAGTGCATTGGTGACCCATAAAATGGGAGATGTTTCCATGCTCCCCATTACAGCAGTGGCCAAATGCCACTAGATGAAAAACTCTTCTAGAACAGAGCTTGAAAATATTGTATCTGAAGGAAATTAATCTGTATGTTTGCCAAGTGACCCGTTCTTAAACCATTTTAAGCCTATAGGCACACTTCATTTTGCAGGTTACAACAACAGTTTCCTGACACTGGAAACACAATCTCCCAAGTTTT
Organism: Syrrhaptes paradoxus; assembly: GCA_013400615.1. NCBI lineage: Eukaryota > Metazoa > Chordata > Aves > Pterocliformes > Pteroclidae > Syrrhaptes > Syrrhaptes paradoxus. Next base: position 16,893 of record VZTO01023390.1, on the reverse strand, counting down.
TGAAAAGCAGGGGTCAGATTGCAGTTTCAGTGTCAAAAGCAAACCCCTAGGTTTTATTTTTCAAGATGCACTTTTGGGAGTGTTTGCCTTTCCCGATGCTCACCTTTGCACAAGGGTCCCTCCTTAGACCCCACGTAACACCTGCGGCAGCGCCCGATACAAAACCAGAGCACAGATCCTCAGATTCCAACTGCTTTCCAAACCCAGTAACCCAAACCCCCGCCCGGCCCGGGCGCTGCCCTCACCCCGAGGCGCTGCCGCGGAGCCACTTCCCGGCGCCTTTCGTGCGGCCGCTGCCGCAGGGGCAGAGCCTCGGCGCCGCGATCCCCGTGCGCGCAGCGCCCCCTGCAGTCCGGCCCCGCTCCTGCCGCCGAACCCGGGGGATGGGGCACGGCCTGGGGCTGCGCTCCCGGGGCCTTGGGAGGGACGGAACCGACAGCGAGCTGCGCGGGTCCTTCTGCCGGCTGCTGCTCCCGTGCCCCTGCCCCGGGGCTGCTCCGCGACGGGCCGGGACCCAGGCTCCTGCCCAGGCGCGGAACAAGCTGCAGCGCTGCAGAGACTGCACCCGCGCTGCACACTGCGGAACAAGCTGCAGCGTTCCAGAGACTGCACCCGCGCTGCACACTGCGGAACAAGCTGCAGCGCTGCAGAGACTGCACCCGCGCTGCACACTGCGGAACAAGCTGCAGCGCTGCAGAGACTGCACCCGCGCTGCATGCCTGCTGCATGTTACAAACGGGTGGAGGCTGCAAAAGGCCAAAACGCGAGGCCCTCTCACAGGCAGTGGGCAATACTGGGCATTAGTTTTAAGCCTTTACCTTCTTCCTTGAAGAGTCTGACTGTCGCTGTGCTTTAGTTAAACGGAACGGATGTATTATACTCTCTTCGCAGAGACTGGCACAACACAAGACCCACATGGCGCTGAAGGAAATAAACAACAAACCAAACACACTTCTTTCAGCCGCTATTTCTGCTTTCCAGCTGGAGAGAACACAGAGCGACTGAGAAAAGCAATGTACACGTTAATTGGAAAACAGCAACGACACCAATACCTGCCAGCAGCACGGCCAGCGAGCCTGGAGCCATCTCCTGGGTCAAGCCGAAACACAGCGTCTCAGGCTGTGCAGCACCTGCACCTTCACCAAAGGGAGCAGAACATCCTTGGTTGCAGCTTCCTGAAAACACCGGAAACCTTACCCAGAGGAAGTTCAGCATCTCTACCCAGGCCCAGCTGATTTAATCTGGAATTCCTGGGGAACTATCCTAGGAAAGGAAGACTAAGTTCTAGAAACTCCACCCCAGGAAATCCTTTTGTGAAAGCTTTCAGTCATCCCTCCCTGGGCTCCTAAAGGGATAAATTTGAGCAGCGTTTCGTCCCTCAGCACATGTTGCTAACAAACAAGACCAGGAGCAGGTCTTCGTGCAAGAAATGTGTCTGAAACGGGCTGACACTACAGCCAGAGGCGGCAGTGATCACTGGCAACTTCACCTACCGCTTCTGCTCCAAAATCCTGAAAAATTTAATTCAAGGTGCCACCACTGCATCCCTACATCTTAAAACCTGTCAGCCGCTGTTCAGTTCAGAATTATCAGTACAGTACATGATATATAGTTATTGCATATTATACCTTATATTTACCAAAACACTCTGTTTCTGTGCCTCAGAGTCCCGATTTTCGGAGCAGGATGTTGCCAGCCAGGAGGGCAGAGCGTGCTTCCGTCGGATGCAGGTCCCACAGGGTACAGACGTTGTTAAGCCAGGCAGGAGGAGGAAGAGAGGACTGACAGCAGTGAAGAAACGCATGCGTGACCACCACGGCTTTTAGGAACAAAATTTATTCCAATTTCAAACAGAGAATTTATTTCAGGAGAAAGATATGAAAATCGATTTCCATCAGATATTTCTGTAGTAAGGGTTGTTGCCCAGCAGTCAGAGTGGGATCATTCCAAGAAACAATCACACTCCTGGACTGGAATGAGACAGTTTGGAGCCTGAATAGATCCTGACACTGGGCATCGTATTCAGAAACTCCTTTACCCTACCCTCTTCCCTCCCCCCACCCCAACACGCACAACAATACATGCATTGCAAATGACAAGGTTTAAAAACAGCATTTTATATAGTATCTTTTTAAATAGGATAATGTTTAAATTGTCTTAAATCAGGATCCTATAATATACAAGTATAACCAAATAATTTCCACCACATTGGCACTTGTAAAGAGTCTCTGGCACTACTAAAGAAGGGGCATTGGCACAAACCATACTCTTATGAAACTGGATGCTGCATAACACACTTTATCTCTGCTGGACTCGAACAACCTGGGCTCTGTACAGTACGATACAATGGTCAGCACACTCCGGAAGTACTTTTTTTTTTTTTTTTTTTTAAACCAATAAAACACATGAAGAAAAACCATAGTTGAACGCAAGGCCAACATTGCTAGGAAGCAACAACAAGAGACCAAAGAATCCAGCTCTGGGAGAAGGGGAGACAGGCGGAAAGGGTAGGAGCTCTCTGACACGCCGAAGCAGGAAGGGGCTGTTGCTCACCAGGTCGCCAATCCACACAGAACAGTGCAAAGAAATGGGATGGTCCTCTCCTCACCGATTTCCAAGTTTTAAACTGGTTCAAAATATGTTGGTTTCTTCAGCAGAACAAAGATAAAAAGTGCACAAGGAGCAGAGGTTAGCCAAGAGACCACTTCCTCAGACTTAAGATCCTAGATTCTCTACAAGAACCCAATGCCACCTCTTTTCTGAAGGTTAATCTGTTGTCTCAACTTGCAGAAAATTCAGTCTGGCCTCACTTTCAGAAAAGATGATATAGGCAGATTTGGTTTAAGGTTTGGCACTTTTGCTGGGACAGGGATTTGCCAAAGGGCCAGTCAACAGAGACACGAACCAGTTCCGCAGGAAAGCGTCACTGGCCAAGGTGGAGGCACACAAGCTACCGCTCGCTAAGAAACATGTGTGCTGACACCGGCATCTTCTCACGTACAGTCCACAGACAACTCCAGATTACGTGTACAAGTCTGGCCCATTCCTCCCCCAGTTCAGAAAGAGGTTTTGGGAACTCATCACATAATGCGCTCCCCTTCATCACACAAAGGCAGCTACACCAAGCAGCTGCTCAGCAAGGTACAGCACACACCTGAATCCTTGTGCCCGTGGCCTCCCACTGTTCCCCACAACAACGCAGATTCACTTGGCGAGAGACAGAAGCCAAGATCCCTCCTCCTGTGCCAGGGCAGCAGCTCTTAAAGAAGGGGAGGATACAAACCAAAAAAGTTTCTGATTCAAGTGGAAGTACCACCATCATTCACCTTGGAAAAAAAACTTCTGGGAAGTCATTTCCAAGAACCTGTGTATCTCCATGCCAGGTTCGCTGCTGGCAATAGTTGTAGTGTGAACCATTTACAACAGGATCACAGAAGCAGAAGAGACTGGTGCTGCCATCTGCCTCGGATGAACAGCACTTAGAACACACAAAGATGATTATAAATTCCTCTTTTAGGACAGTTTCTACAAAATGGATCATTTTGGCATAAAGAAAAAAAAAGCAGTAAAACTGATGCAAAGCTGTCTGACACATGGAAATCCCTCTCCTTCCTCCCAAGTGTTAAATGCAACCCAGAGCATGGCTAAAGAGATGCTGTGTTTCCCTCAGCACCACCAGCCAGACTGGCTCTTCAGCTGTTGGTCCCATGGCTACTGTTCCGACTTGAGCTCTCCCCTCACTCTTAGCAGAGCTTGCTTTCCTCTGTAGCGCTCCGAGAGATACAGAGGCTTCCCTCAGCTATTCCGGAAAACAAGAGGGACCTATAAACAGAATTATTCAAAATTATGTCCCTCCAAATTTTAGTGTTCTAGATCAAAGCATCTCAGACAGTTAAGATTTACTCTTATATGTTGTGCAAAACACTGATGTAGTGCTCTGTCTACAAAAGAGACAAAATATCAGCAGCCCCCTCCAACAGTGCAGCTCATTTAGTCTTCATCTACTGGCAGCCTGCTGGCCTTCAAGGGGGCAATCTGGTTGATCCAGAGAATTTGGACCCAATGCTACTTGTTGGAATTGAAACAGAAGCATCAGCGATGGCTGAACGACACACGTCCAGAGGTGGGTCAGATTTCCCTGTTTCCTACTCGCTCCTTGCCTTGCCACTGCAGTTTTCTTCCAGGCTGGCAGCAGGTCTTCAGCACATTTGTTCACTTGCCTCAGCTCCTGGAAAAGGCTCTCTCATGTGCAAAGGCTTCACATCCTTCTCCTTAGTGGTTTCATTTGGCATCTAGAATCCAGAACTACTTCCACTCTGCCTTCCACCTGCACCAGCACACCCCGCTGTCTCTGCCTCTACAATCCTGCTGAACAAAGCTGTGGCCACAGCAGGGCTTTCCGGATCCCTAGCAGCTGCGCGCTCCAGCCACGACTACGGTAACTCAATTTATCACATGCACCCTGGAGCAAGGGTGCGTGCAAGTCTTTCAAAGAGGATCCATGCTCCTCTAAAGAGAAACACAGCAGCATGCGCCTCCGGGGAATGCATAAACAGGCAAGAGAGAACTGCTGCTCCCTCCAAGAGCTATCCTCAAGTAAGAATCCTACCTACATCCCAAAGTTTGTCACCCACCAACTCTGGTCCTTTCTAAAAATCTGCAAGCTGGATAAGACTGAGGAATTCTTACAAAGTCATTCAATACACTGGCACAAATGCAATAAACAAGGCTTGTTTGCTACTAGCAGCAAGAAAAGAACTAGAGGGTGGCACAAGACTAAGATTTCCAATCCAGCCAAAGTCTGATGTATAAATGCCACAATTGCTCAGTGTGCTTTTGATATATGCTGCATAGAGAAGTTGCTCGCTTGATGTCATACAGGTATACTCAACAAAACATAGCTTCTCTCCGCAAATTGAGCCTTGTGCGCGCACACGCGCTTGTGGTACAGGGGGATGTGTATGTGTGTGTGAAAAAAAAATAAAAACAAAACAAAAGAGAACAATTACAGTCAGGCACTTCCCCAGGCTCAGCAGCTATTGCTCCAAGAGCTTCCATCATTTGTAGTCCATGAACAAAATACAGCAACACATAGCAAACTATGTATAGAACATCAATAATTTAAAAAAAAAAAAAATCACAGTCTCCATACCTTTTATAATTGATAAGAAAAAATAACTCAGAACTAGAACATATAAAGAATGGAAAAGTGATGGCTTTTTTTTGTTTGTTTTGCCTTTTTCTTTTTTTGCACAATAGTTGGAGAGCAATCGCTCCTCCCCAACATTTCATCACAGTGAACCATGGAGCGTGTCCTGGGGAAGGAAAGGGAAAGAAGGAGGGGGGGAAAAAAAAAAGCAAGCAGGATTAGCAAATTACACCAGAGGCACCCTATAACACAAGGCAAAGGGACCAGTAGCATTCTGCACTCCCACAGTCCAGTGAATTCACAATCTCGGCTGGAAAGTTATTTTTTTCTATATATACCATGGGAATGAAAAGGGAAAAACAAAAAGGTGGCTAAGCAACAAAGGAAAGCTCAAGATGAGACTGCCTTAGCAGTTTGGCAAAAATTAAGAAGTAAGCAAGGTGCTGAAGAAATGAGGCATATCCCCATTAACTGTGAAATAAAAGCAATTTGTTAAAAATATGAAATCAACTACTCTGTGGACAGAGACATGAGACTCCAGGATAACACTGAGCACTTGCCACTCCACAGATCAGACAATTTGCAATCATTACATCATCAAAAATTAAAACTTTTTCCTGTCATATTTAAAATTTCTTTTTTTGTCTTTTCTTCACGATGAAGGCTCTCAAGGGGCCAAGGGCAGAGCAGGTCAAACCAGGTTGTACTCCTTCAGGTTGAGCTGTAGGATGGTGTCCTTGACTGCTGCAAAGACGAAACGGATGTTTTCTGTGTCTGTGGCACATGTGAAGTGAGAATAGATGATTTTATCGCTGTCTGGATTTAAATCCACAAACATCTTGAGAATGAACTCACGGGCTGCCTGTGCATCCCTCTGTGGGCCTGCAGCAAACAAAGAAACCCGTTAATGGATTTACGCTAAGCGCATCCCCCGTTTGATCCCTCAGAATAATTGCTAGTGCACTTTTTCTCATGGGTTACAGAGCTATAAAGAAGAAATTAAGATCATTTATTGCACAAAAGTCCCAGGAGCTGAAGTGTCTTATGCTGTTCAGTTATCTAACCAAAACCTACAAAAGGCATTTTTCCAAGGCACCGAGTTCTGACAGACACCAAGGCACCACTTCAGCCCCTGCTCTGAAACACACCGTTCGGTATAACCCTGCACGTGCTGCGTTCGCTACAGAACAGCAACAGATGCTGGGGATACCTGACACCCTGCTCTCCTCTGGAGATGGGATGTATATTTCTTCCTAACATACAGATGGATTTTATGTGCTGAAGGATGCAAGCATATGTTTTGCAAACAAGGGTCATCTCCAGCCAACACTGCAGTCTGTCCTAACTAGCCGGTCAACTCGCAGGAGCTAAAAAAATGGAATTTTTGTCAGTATTTACTTCATATTGCTGACACCTCCTCAGAAAAAAAAGTCACCTAATTATATTTCCTTCTCCGTGCTGGTGTTGTCACATTCTCCATGGCAGGGACCGTCTCTCTCTGGTCTGATGGGCTATGCAGCATCCCTGGAGGAGCTACGAGAAACAGTTATATGGAAAAAATGAAAGTGCATGACACTTCCTGATGTTATGATCCTGTCTCCAGGTGCTAAGTTGTATCAGAAGTCTGCACTATTTGACCGATAAGTTCACCAGCCATTCCCAGCCTGCTGTAAAAACGTGGTTTTCCACCACTGACAGTTTCAGAGCGCTTGTGCTTCCAGACAGCAGGGGGCAAGAAACTCCAGAAGTGGGAGGACAACTAATGAGGATTTCATTAGTTGTTTAAAAGAAGAAATCTGTTTCCAAAATGGCAAATCTTCCTTTACCTTGTGTTTTTAAAGCACACAATGACAGTTGATACACGAAAGCATGGCAAGACGTGTGTTGCCTGATCTCATTCTTCACTGCTTTTATTTATTTTCAGCCCTGCCCAGATGTGTCACCAGCCAACTTCCAATGCACTCAGCTGAAGAGCCTGCAATGCTATTTCGGATAAGGAGTTTTGTTTCAGAGGGGAATTTCTCTGTTTCACAGAGATATTATTTTTCCACAACTGCAGATAGCATACTAGTAAGAATTTCACGCTACCTGAGATTTTTCAGCACCATCATTTGAACAACTTGGGTATCTGACCAGACAATTTCTCAAAACAAGGCATCAAGTCACCTCTTGACTAGAGGGCTGAAATGCCCAGTACACCAGCGAATAGTCACATCTTCACAAAATGGGTTATGTGCACAAGCATACAGGTAGGAAAGTTAGACTTCCATCACTTAATACTCTGAAGTGAATATCTGGGGGTCGTGGGGGAGTAATTCTTCATTTAGGAGAGGCTCATTATTTGTTAATTCAATCAAAGTCCAGTTATCTTCAGATGATTAAGACATTTTTGTGACATTCTCTGATTGTTGTAGATATTCCTTCTCAAATTAAGATGTATTCCCCATCTCCAGGTCTGAGTTTTCTTTAAAAACCAAAGAAATTCTAACCAAACCACCTCCAGCCCTTCTGCTAGATATAGAGTGTTCCTCCTTAAAAACCACTCACCATCAAACTCTGGGAAATAGTCAACAAGGTGGGAATATAGGATCTTGTCTTCCAACAGATCTTTCTTGTTGAGAAAGAGGATAACAGAAGAGTTTTGGAACCATGGATAAGTGATAATGGTTCGAAAGAGAGCTTTACTCTCTTCCATCCGGTTCTGAAATAAGAAAAAGAAAGCCTTGTTTTCACAAACAAGCAACTAAGATGCCTTTCTGCTACTTGCACACGTACTCAGCACTGTATTATTGATCCAGCACCTTGGACACTGTACACAGAATACTTTAGCCCCATGTAGGTTCTGTCTAAAGCTGTGCTGGTAACTGGAACGGAAATGCAAAATCTGATGGGTTCGAGCTTCAGTTAGTTGGCAAGACATTCACACCAAAAGGCTTAAAAGTCATTTTATGCTTTGACAGTCATACGAGAGGACTGGCCACAACACTTTGTGAATGTGTTTCATCTAGTAGAAAAGGAATAACTGCTGTTACCTAATGGCATTTTTTTTAATCTATTAGCAACTGCAGAAATTCGGTTTCGCACCCTCAAAGAGACCAGTCACTATCTAACAAGAAAGCAGTCACAGCACGAGGGAATTCAGTCCGGAAAACTGGAACAGGTGATTTTTAAGAGCGTGCCGTCACATTGCACAGTACCTTCCAAGGCACGCAGAACTCTGCGATTTCAGAGTATTTCAGCATTACTTGAGAAGTACAGACGATTTGAATGCACTGTGTATTTTCCATTCTTAGGACATCATGACCCATTGAGGCTCATGTTCTCTTTGCAACAGGAGAGACTGAAGGCCAAACCCAACACCACCTGCTAATCCAACTTGGCACCACGCACTTTGGTACCAGCCTCCAAGACGCTAGAAAGACATTCCTCCTTTCCTTTCACCCTCCTGTTGAATTCCCATTCTTTGGCTTACCTCGTTATCAGATTCCACCAGAACTTGGTCATATTCACTAAGTGCTACTAAAAACATGATGGAAGTCACATTTTCAAAGCAATGGATCCACTTCCTTCGTTCTGATCTTTGACCTCCAACATCCACCATTCTAAGGAAGAGAAACACATACAGTATCACAGAAGTAGCTGCAGCTCTCTATCTGAATGCAAACGACCAGAATACGATAAGAAAGAATGCAGCTCTTTACCATTCAAGTTAACCTGGCACAGGGATGGGATAATACGTGCTTGCTAACAAATCCACCAAGTTTACAAAATATTCTCTTCCAGAAATATATCAAACTGAAGAGATGGGATAGGCAAGTGATAACAAATTCAAATCCCAAATATCAGCATTATCATTTTTAGATGCATTCTGCTCTGTGCTCTGGTAGGCACAGAAAACCACCTCTAAAGGCAGGCGCTAGGTATCACATACAAGAAAGTATTTCCGCACAAAAAGTGGTTTCTTTTTGAAGGAGAAATAAGTGGTCAAAGTTGCTTGAGCTAAGCATTCTTAAACGGAAATCCATTTCAAGTCGAGCACTGCCCAGAGCAAGCTTCCCCCTCCTCCCCTTGGTGGCTTAAGCTGCCAACAGCTCACTCAGCTGCCTCAGAAGCCACCACTGCAGCCTCAGATGCCAGCAATGCAACCCTTCCCAGGAAGGACACCAGTTCCTGCGAGATGGTTAGCTGGGCATTAAGCATCACTGATTCAAAAGCATGTTCTGTTTTGTGACAGTCAATGCATCAGCTTGGAGTTTTCCCTTAATCAGAATAAAACGTTACACCACCCCCATTACAGAAGCACCAGTCAGCAGATACTTCATAACATCACAGCATGTACACCCCCTCAAGCCTCTCAGCCAAGCACCTGGACACTCTACAGCAATCCAGAACTCATCATCCTGAAACCACATCACTCCCCTCTCAGTTCAGCTGTAACACGAATACACCTTCAGTACCTGAAGATAATATTCTCTAGGTCAAAGGGGTACTCTATGATACCGGTTGTAGGAACTCTAACCCGTAGCACATCTTGCTGAGTTGGTAGATATCCTGGGGTAGCGATACGATCCACGTCGCTAAGATAGCTACAAGAAGCACAATGGAAAAAACTGCCTTAGGTTGCAGCACATAAATATACAGATTTAAACACTGCTACATTTAGTCTTTCCCAAGCACAACAATAAAGTCAGAAGTCACCTGAACAATTTAAAATGTGATGTGGAAAAATAACAGACTAGATCTGTGGGAAACAGCAATTCACCAGCCATCCCCTTTGGAGGACAAAGAGATACATTAAGAGCAACTTTATCACCTCTGTATGGGAGTGTGAAAGACAATCTTTACTACAGAGAAAGTTTAAATGCAGGGGATGCTTATGTTTCAGAACCAAGTCTCATTTGAGATTTTCTATTTATAAACAAACCCATGCCACCAGACTTAGATTTTGTTAACAACGACTCCATTAAGTCACACATCCATGTACACCCGTAGGCCAAAGGACAAACCTGAGAAAGAGCGACACTTCTGCTGCCAAAGAGCCAGGACCAACACAGATGGCGTACGACAGAGATTCTAGCCTCAGGTATATACAGAAGCAGATGTGTGCACAACTGTCTTTATCGCCCACCAGAACACCTCATACCCTCATGAAAAGCAGCAAATGGTAAGGAAAACCAAAAAGATAAAAGGTCTTTAAACAAACTATGTAGTGAAATCTACAGCAGTGTTCCTGCCCTTTGAAAGAAACTCTAGACTTCAATAAAAAAGTTGGGTGGCTATTATTTGTTAAGCCATCATTACCATTTACTGGTGCATGCCAGTGGTTATATACTTACTATTTAGCTGAGTCAGAAAGCTGATACTCTCTTCTCCTGTCATAACACTCTTGTATTCCAGGGTCGTTCCACAATGTTTTAATTGCACTTACATATGGTTGCTCAAATGTCATAACCTTTTCTACATCCACTTCCCTTATCAGCACTGCATTGGCCTGTAGATCGAAAATAAAAAATAAAATAAAAAAAAAAACAGGGGCCGGGGGGGGGGGGGGGGACAGGGGACAACAGGGTCAGGAGCAGGGGGTACGGGTTACAGGCAAGCAAAAAAATTCTCAGATGAGCTAAATCCTTACATTATGACTTCATGGATCCACATGCTGGCTGTGGATCGGGCTGCTAAGACAATGGGTAAACTTTATATCTAAGACATAGCACACATCAGCAAAATTCCCCCCAAACCACTGTATGCTCCTTCACAGAATAAGCTGTCAAAGAGCAGCAGGTTTCACCTATCATTAGATCACCAGGAGTTTTGAAACACAGTGGTGTCCACGCAGGGCACTCACCGTGAAGAACCACAGACCACCCAGCTTCTGAGGGGGTTAAACTGCACTTGGATAACAAGTTACCATCTCAGGTTTTGTAGGAAAAGAATTTAAGCCACATTTGGAATAGCAATAGAGACATTGTTTCGGCATACTTAATCATGATCCCTTTTAAGAGAGAAAATAAAAATGCCCACTCTACAGGCTATAAGCAAAGGAAGGACTACAGTCATTACAACAGCCTGTGGCATCTGTGTGGCTATGATCCATCCCAAACCACTTTCTAAAATCTTTGGTATGCTTGCGACAGGAAGGGGCTTTTGCCCATACCACATATGCCAGGAAAAATTAAAAAAAAAAAAAAAGTCAAGTTCTGCACACATCACTGTAAGTAAAAACTGGCAGATTACACCTATCAAGGCACCTCCACCGTGCCCCAGGTAAAGCTTCCTCCCACCCTGCCTATCCTCATCACCGAGACAGCAAGACCTCTCCAAAGGCAAAAAAGGTGTTCTGACTCAAGAACTCCTGGTGCACCATCCAGTCCCTATAAAGTTATTAAACATCAGCTCCAAGCTACTGTGTGACAGAACAGATAAAATAGAATTTCACTTTAAATTATTAAGGTACTAAGCATTAAAGAAGCAAAGAACACTTAAAAAAAAAAAAAAACCACACTAATTTCCTGGGGCACCCTTGCCCTCCCCATCCTTCCTGAAAAAAGCTAAAATAATTTAGACCAGCTCTGGGACGAAAAATTTATTCCTGGACCTAAAATCAGTAAGCCAGACTTCAGCTCAAATCACGTTTCCGCGGTTGAGACTAAAACCCTTCAAGAAAGGTCAGTACCTATCAGAACAAATAACATTGTGGTAACAGCGATAACTGCACAGAGGTGTTCTGGGGTCCAGCATATATTTTGTCAGCTTAAAGTTCCCCTGTGAATAGTAACTCATGCAAAGAAAAGGCCGACACACTTAACAATACCGAATCCTCAAAACGAGTGAAAAGAACACCTCCCATGTACCCTATACCGTGTCGCAGTCCCTGGCTCCCACCACTCACCACTCCAGACCCCTGCACAAACCATCCTGAGAAAGTCGCTCTGTCCCTTAACACAGCCAAGTAAATGGAGACAGGTATCAGTAAAACATCATAAAAACCAGTCCTTAAGCACAAAATATTTATGGGAAAGAGTTCAGGGAGGTTGAGATTGCAATGCAGGAGGACACAAACTCAAGAGTCAAACCCTAGAATCCTCATTGCCAAAAAAACAGATGCAAAACCTGTAAGGACCTTACCTTGTTCTGCTCATATTTGTACAGAATCTTCAGGGTTTCCATGGCCCTGATCATAGACTGCATGGCAGTGAAGATGTTTTGGTACACCAGCTTGGTGAAGCCTTTTTTGTCCTCTTCAGAGTAGCCTGAGCCATGAATTATACGCATTTGCTTAATGAACGTGCTTTTTCCGCTCTCCCCAGTGCCTACACAATGCAAGAGAGAGAGTTAGCAGCCATCACGAGCAGGGCTTGCTGCTGAAGAAAGCAAGCGAACATCAGTCTCATCATACCCCGAAGTTCCTATTACTATACCCAAGTACACGCTACTTCCGGACACTTTTTCAGTCGCCTTCCAGAATATCAAAAGACAGTCTGGATGGTCCTGCTCATCCCCACTACGAGCCTCACGGCACAGAAGGAAGACATCTTGTCCTTTACAGCAGCCTTCAGAAGCAGCTCTGGTACTTATTCCAAATCTCACGTTACAGCCACTCCCACACGCTCTGCGTCAAAAGGCCCTCGTCCGTCTGTCTGTCCGTCACACCTGACCTGCTCCCAGATACTCCAGCAAGATGCTACAATCACAGCCCCGCAGAGAGGGCCCAGGCGCACTCTCCAGTCGGCCCGAGCTGCGAACCGAGACGGTAGCGAGCGGGCTGGGGAAGCCTATTTGCACAGTCAAGAGCAAATGTTCTTTCGCTGTGATCTGGCACAAAATGCTCTTTACCGTACAGACTATGTGTCTCTTCACAGAAAATAACTGAACACAACAGAAAAATCAACTCCAAAGGAGAATGGAGCTCAGGAAACTACTTGCTTATCCATCTGACATGAGCAACCCAGTCACTGCATCTGCCCAGGATCCCAAACCACTGCGCAAACACAAGGGCTGAAATTACAATAATCATTGTGGCAAGACACCTCCAATACTGCTTGCAGCCTTTGGGTATTATAGAGTTAAAAACTGTCTGGGAGTACAGAGTAGGATGCTGCTGACAGCTGTCTGCACCCTGTCCGGATCCCTGACAGACAGCGGCTGCTCCACAAGGCTGCTGGCTCCTCACCACGCAGGTTTACTGCCCGGGAGGAGCTGGGTCTCGCAAGCAGTCGACGGGAGGGCCAGCGCCCTGAGCAGTCCGGCCCTCTCAGCGCTCACTTCCTGCACCGTCAGCTGGGCAGGTCCTCCCACTCCTACATTTATGGCCACAGAAAAGTGTCACTTAACATGTGAAGGCCAACAGATGATATAAAAGGACAGTGGGAACTTTCTAACACGGGAAGTATGAGGGAAAAACATCATCAGATGAAGTCTCCGTGCCGCTACACAGCCTTCTTAAATTCATGAGCCAAGTGGTACTGCGAAAAGCACCCAGCGACTCCCATCCTATACACACAGCGTCTTCTGCGGGGGGGACATATGGGTCAAGTCTGGCACGCGATCAGCGTACCTCCCTCCACACTCCGCCCCACGAGCAACAGCTTCAGCGTACACCATTGACACTTCCCTTCAGTACTTTTGGTCAGTCTTCTAAAATTTGCTGTTCATACGCAGAATATATTTTTATTTATATATAGGAGATAGCTCTTTTTAGCACAGTGGCCCAGCTCACCTGACTACTGAGAGCAAACCCTAAACTGCATCACCCGAGCGACAAATCCTTTTGACCTCAGTCATAGGCGTGCTGGCAGAGGCTGTGCCCCAGGAACCATCAGGTACTCCCCGCACACCGGGGGACAGCTATATTAAGACAGGATCTCATTCATCACAATACACAATTACTACTCACATGCAGATTCCCAACTACTCATGTTTATAGTGCCAGGCAAAAAGGCAAACAAATAAATACGCTCAAATAAAAGCAGCAAGCCCATAACTAGAAGCGGCATGTTTAAAATAAACAAACTATCTCCAACAACAGACAGAAATCATGTCAACATAGAAATCAACATTATAAACACCATTAATATGCAGCAAACTATCTCCATCTCAAACAGAAAGCTGCACCACAAATGGGGGGAAAACTCTGAAACTAAAATGTTTTGTGGTTTCTCTCACTGTGGTGAGAAACACTTCCTTGTCTTTTACCACAGCGACCAAAACTGAGAAAAAAAAAAAGTCGTGCTTCAAAGCATTCCGATAATGAAAACATAAGAGAAACCTCAGCACTAGCCATTCACTTACTTCAGAACTTAAGAGTTCAAATACAGACTCTTCCTGTCACTCCATCATCACCCGTATTATTATTTTTATTTATTTTTTTGAAAAGGTGCCTCTTGCTTTTTTCCTAAGCCATCAACAATACAGAACAGCGCTACACCAGAACATTTTAGGTGGGTATGGTCTCTTACATTTATAAGAGCAAAAGAACCCTTTTTAAATATGACAATGTTGAGACAAGGAGATAATCCAAACTCACCACTTCTGTCAACACCCGAAAGCAGCGGAGTTTACCGCACGTTACTAAGGACCCCCAAGAATCTGACAGGCACTTGTAAATACGTTACTCAGTCAACAGTATCGCATGCTTAATCACAAGTAATTTTTGTATAAAATATTCCCCACCCACCCAATAAAAAGACAAATGACTACCTTATATCAGAGGGCAATGTCCAATACCTTGAAATCAAATTTCTTACTTCCAGGTTTGTCATTGATTAGCACTGTTACTCTTCACCACAATTTTCTGTTCTAAGCTTCAACAAACTAACTGCCACCAGATATAGCGACAAGAAATATCACCAGAGATTCTACAGGGCAGAAATGCCCTCCACGGGCAACCTTCAAAATTTTGAAGATTAGGGAAAGCCCTCTCACTAATACAATCACAAATATTTGTGAGTGTAAGAACTCCACCTAACAGGAACAAGACAGAAGAAATCCCTGCAAGCAGCAGCTACGTCAAGGAAAGAGAGCACACATTACCTGCCACAATTTAAGGTGAGCAAGGTGCAATGCTGCATTCCAGTGAGAAGCATCCAACAAACACATCCTAAAACTGGGAGTGTTGCTTACCCAATATTAACCACCTCATACAGATTTTTTTTTTTTAATCTGAAGCTGAATCTTACTTAACTGTATCTTTTAGAAAAGCAGAAAGTATTCTTTAGCAACTAGAATTATTTCTAAAGTGAAATCTTTAGATCCAGTGGGATCTTCTTAACCCAGATCTATCCTATAGTAACAACCTATTTTGAAACAGCTGCTTCTGAGGGACTGCTTTAGGGAAGCATCAGAGTCAGAGGGATACAATCCCTAGTCTACAAGAAGCCTTACAGAAGGGGACACAGCACCTTCAAAGAGCACAAACGTCAAGCCCTCAATTTTACCTTTCACCTGAAGAACAGCAACATGTTAATTGCTGAGGATTCATGGTGAGAAGGAAAGCCCTGTCCTTCACTTAACAATTATCACTATGCAACGATGTCAGTATTGGAGACCTCCGAAGGATGGGGCAGACACAGCCTCACTTCACTTGTCTAAAGTTTTACATTTGTTTTTGCAATGATCATCCTAATTCTTCACCTGTACCTTAACAGCTCGCCAACTCATGACAGGCCCCACGTGAATAAACTCAATCCATCAGATCTGCTTCATAGTCCAGCTGGAGATGACACAGTATTTAAAACACAAATCAGGATATGTACACAAGCAACAATAAATCACAGTACCCATGAAAACTTCAGCTTGAGTTTAATTTGGGGGCTACCTGGACGTGAACATCAAACTCACTGCTGAAGAAGGATGTAAATGCCAGAGATCTTAGCTGGCTGTTCCTGTAACTTATTATCCATCCCTATAAACCTTATTTAAACACAGAACAGTTATCCATCTGCACAACCGCAGAACACCACGTTTCCATCTGAACATCTACATCCTTATCGCTGGCACGGGTGATCTCTACCTCTGGAGGTAAGAAGGCTAAACACTAAAGCCATTTCCTCATCAGCCACAGAACTCAAGCATTCGTACCGCTTCCTCTCCCCTCAGCTTCCCTACACCAAGTTCCTAACCCCGCCGGCCCTCCCAGGACTGCACAAGGGGAGCTTTGTGGTTTAGGAGCTGGAGGCCAATTTCTCCACAGATGTTCACACAAGGCCCAGAAGTTCACCAACAATACCGAAAAGCATCAGCTCCACGCTGATAAAGGCCAGCACGCTCTGGGAAGCGCTTCCTCCAGACAATTTCCACACGCTGTGTGTGTGTGCCCTGCATCTAGAACCACTAATTTCAGCTTCGGAGTTCCTGCTCATGTCAAAATCCATTCTGACAGAGAACACATCACAGAAAACAAACAAAGAGCAGCCACCGCGCCGGCCAGCCCCGGCACCGATCGGAGAGCCGCCCCGAGCGCCGGGCTCAGAGGCGGGGATCGCCGGCGGCTCCCGCCGCTTCCCCACCACACCCGCTCCTCGCTCCAGCCCGGGCGCGGCCCGGCCGCGCAGCCACCCGGACCNACCCAGCAGCAGCAGCTTCAGCTCGCGGCGGGCGTCGCGTTTGTCCCTCCGCAGCTGCTTCTCGATCTCGGCGTTGATGCGCTTCGACTCCTTCACCTCGTCGCTCAGGCAACAGGCCATCATGGACTCCAGAGTCATGGTCGCGCCGCGGCCGGGACGCCCCCGCCCACCCCCCACCCCCCC
>VZTO01023389.1:10922-74224 GCA_013400615.1 Syrrhaptes paradoxus | reverse complement strand
AATATTTTAATAAGATAAATTACACCTACACCTAAGCATTTCTCCCTTAAAAACATATCCACATAGACTACACTAGATTTGATAGACAGTACATTGGGCCAAGAATGATGCTTGCAGTGTGAATCACCACACCAAGAACTGGTGTAAAATATTTGAGCTCTTTAGAAAGTGTTAGGATACTTAAATTCCACAGAAAAGAACTCAAGAACCAATTCAGGATGAGAGATATGAAACCAAGTAGAAGTCCAGCCAGCAGAGGTTGACATAGTGACCAAAGATAAATGAAGTTAACCTACCAGCTGATTTCCTCAAAAGCAGCACTTTCTTTTTCAATTAGTATTAGTTTAAAAGAACAGTATCTGTAACTAGGGCTGGCTAAAAAAAAAAGACAACATAATTTTGATGACAATACCATAAGAAGTTGCCTCTACACTAATACATAAATGTATGCCCAAAAATATCAGACTTGTAAAAAATTGTCACCTTAAAAGACATTCTTAAGACATGAGATGCAAACACATTCTAAAACTTTACACATGCATGACAGGAAGCATCCCAACAAGTTCATTCCCAAACTGACAACAGCTTAGCTCCAAATTGCAATTAAGATAACTGAAAAGGGGCAAATCCTTAAACTGATTAAAAGGTGAAGGAATACAGTTAAAGATACTATCAACTGCACTTTTGACACCTGCATGGGAAGGTCCCCATGGCATGGCCCACATTACAGCACATACTAGCAAATTGAGTCATGGTTAATGTAAAACTCTGGACTCTTAATTGGATCTATACTCTTGATATCTATCAACAGAAGCTGGGTGGAAAAGTGCCAGATTTGACAGTAGTCTTGAGTTATAATAGACACAGTATATCCTAAACATCAGAGCTCTTCTCATTAGCTCTGGTTCTAAAATGACAGACAGGTAAACTAGATCAAAAGAAGCACTGGCAGATGCAGTGCTATTTTCCCTTGTGGCAGCAACATCCACAAGGCTCTACTTTTATCCAGGGTTGTAGGTTTGACCTGTCAACACTCCAGCAGCTCACAAATCATTAACAAGCTAAACAAGGTACACAATATCATGAACTTGAACAGATTATTTCATTAGATTCTTTTCACCTCTCCACTGCCTTATGCTCAAGCGAGCTTTCCGCCAAGAGCCATGCAGCAGAAGATGAAGAATGACTGTTAAGAGCTACCTCCACCCCCATGTCTCCCTTCCCCCCCCACTCAAATGTCAGAGTTCATGCTAGGAACAAATTCAATTCATTTGTTACCCTTTCTGTCAACAAGAAGAAAAAAAAATAGGCTAAAGAACTTTTATCATTTGCTACAAAGAAAATACTCTACTTCAGCATAAAAGCACAAATTAAAATTTGCTACTATTTAAGGGCATCTCTAGGCATATCTAAGTACCTAGCCACATCCCAAACAAATCGGTTGGATTTGGTATACACTTTGTTGAGGTATAATCAGAAACAAAATATCATCCACTTTTGTTAAGCAGCTATCAAATGATGTCGGTTTTACATAAGAGGTGTTATGGTTTACTTTCTCATGATGCAATTGTAACACTGACAGCACTGGAGAGATCCATTGAACCATTAAGTATGATGAAGCAGGGAAACAATAAGCAGTCCTCTGTCCCAAGCCTAGCACACACCAACTAGTTCAAAATGCATTTAAACCTCTGCCATGACTACTTCCCCACCTGTAAGGCCATCTTAATCTTCAAGCCGTGTTTTACATCAGTTATCATTCACAGTCGTCTACACTAAATAGGCTGCAGTCAGTCCTGCAGTGCTTATAACCACAACGTAAGAGGACCTCACTCTTAAAAAAAGTTAATGAAGCGGGAATTGGTATATCAAAGCTATTTACAGTCTCCTGCTCACACACAGGACTGGCACTCACGAATTACACCCTTGCACAAAGTGTCCACCGCCCCTTATGACAGTCGGTGAAGAACAGAAAGGTGCATGAAGCGAGAGAGATGACAAGTCTGAGGCAGGACTGGGCGGGCGCGCCTCCTTGGCATGAAAGCCGCTTTGCCTGCACAGAGACATTCAAGCACCCTCAGCTCAACGCTGAGTAAACAAAACACTAGTGCGGAGTTTAGCAGGGTGGTGACTCAGCCGGGAGTGCGAGATTCGGTCCCACAGGGTAAGAAATTCGGGGAGAGGGGGCCGGGGGCCCCATCGGCGCTCCCTACTCACCAGCAAACAGTCCACGTTCACTTCAGATTTGGGGTCCTTTAAAGTCACGTCGATTTTTTCAAACCGAGACTCAAAACTTTCTCCCGTCGACATGTTTCCGGAGATAAAAAATTTCCCTTATTCCAGAGCAAAGTAAGGTTAAAAATAATGAAAAAGTAAAAAACAGGAACAAGCGAGCACAAAAGAGAAACCACACAGCCTGTACCAGGCTGAGGAGCGCTTCCTGCAAAATCCCTTCAATCACAGAAGTCTCTGAGGCAAGTCCCCCACGCTGCCCCGCCAAGGGGAGAGAAAACCGAAGGAGTCCGCGGCGGGGGGCACCAGGCTGCTTCTCCCCCCTCCTCCACGCACGCACACGCTTCCCTGGGCTGCTCACAACTCTGCAGCAGCAGGTTTCCTCTCCCTCCCTCCTCTACTCGGGCCCCAGCGTCTCAGCAACCTCATTTTCCCAGCCGGGGAAGCCGCCCTGGGAGCCAACGTAGCGGTTCCTCCTCCTCGCCCGGCAGGAGCGGTGGCGGGCCGGTGCCAGGTTCCGAAGCGCAGCTTTCTTTCCGGAAAATCAGAAGAAAAAGCAACAACAACAGAAAAGCAGAAGAAGAAAAAAGGAAAAAAACTGCAGGCACACCAACAAGGCAAAAATGAAGAGAAAAAAAAAAAGTAGGAAAATCCTCTCGGCGGCGTGTCTCAGCGCCGTGGGGCTGATCCTTCCATGGGCACAGAGCGAGGGAGCCCGGGGCGGGCCGGGGGGAGAGGCTGCCCCTCTCCTCGGCTGTGCCCTGCCTGCTCCGGGCGGGCGGACGGGCAGCGCAGGGCTGCCAGCTGCGCGCACAGGCCGCCCCGGCCCCCGCAGCGAGTGTCCCCTGCGGGCAGGGGACAAGTCACTTCAACGGCAAAGCGACGGCAACAGCATCTTTCTTTCTCTCTCCTCCTCCTCGCTGCGTGGCCGCCGGCGGCTCCTTGCTGCCTCCCGCCGCTGCCAACGCCGGCTCCGCTGCCGCACCTCCCGTACAGGACGGCAGCCCAGACCGCTTCAGGACCGACCCGAGGTTGCAGTGTGAGAGGGAGGAGGGAAAGAGATGGCTCGAGGGGAGAGGAGAGGGTAAGGTCCAGCCGCGGCGGCTGTGAGGAAACCTGCGAAAGACACCAACATGTCCGCCTTCCTGTTTGAACAGTTGGGGAGGGGGGGAAGCGACTGGGACGGCGGCGTAGGACGCATGCGCGGAGGGAACGGCTCCGGCACGGGCAGGGAGGGGAAGGAGGCAGAAGGTATGCGCGCGGGCGCCGCTCCTCTCTCCCCCGCCCTCCCCTCCCCTTTCACCCGCCGCGCCGCCGCTCAACGGTCGGAGAGGGCGCGCGCGCGCCGTGCCCGCGATACCCGGGAAGGAAAGGGCGGGAGGGGCCGCCGCGGCGGGACGGCGGGAGGGAGTGGGCGGCGCGCGCCAAGGGGCCGCGGGGGGGGAGTGTTCGAAACGGCCGCGGCTCCGGTGGGGCCCGGCGGGTCTGACAGCCCGGTGGCAGCGCTGGGCCCTTCCGGCAGCGGGGCGGGAGCGTCTGTGTGCCCCCCTCAGCTCCCCATGGTGGTTCCGGCGGGCGTTGCGCGCAGAGCCGACGGGCCGGCGTCCCGCTGGGGAAAGCGGCCGTTCCCGTCGGGGGTCGGGCAGCGCCGGCGGTGAGACGTTACCCGCCGTGCGTCTGCCCCGGCTGTGTGAGGGCGCCTCAGAGCTGCCCGCGCCTTCCTCTGCGGGAAACTGCGCGGGGGCGCCGCCGCTGCGGGCCCGGCTCTGCCGTCAGGCGGGCGAGCGTTGCACAGCGCGGGCCTCTGCTCGCTGCTGGGGGGCACAGGTTCCTGTGAGGGTCAGCCAGCTCGGGGTGTCTGGGAGCTTGCGGGGTCTCCATCCTTGGAGAACTTCAGAAGCCTGCGCAGCCGGCATTAGGTGGCCCTGCTTGAGCAGGGAGGCTGGAGAAGCTGTCGCTCAGAGGTCTCTGCGATCCTGTGTGGCTGGGGTAGAAGAGACCACCTTCCCCAACACCCGAGGCCCAGAGCATTCCAGTTTGTGTTCTGACAAGAGCCATGTCCAAGGTAGCACACCTAACTTGGAAAGAGTAGAGAGATACAGCATTAAACGTGTAACCTATGCAGCATGTCTTGGTGTTTCCAGTTTAAGGCTTGTTCTCAGAATCCAGCATGGACCGTTTCTTCAAATAAGGAAACTCCAGCAAAGTAATAGTAAATTTCAAATAATACCAGACAGAGGCTGCTGTACTGGTGCAGTTCTTTGACTTCCACTGCAGTTCCAGAAATGGCAATGGCATTGTTACAAAGATCACTAAAGATTCTGTAGGGAATGTCAAGTCATTAATCTCCAGTGGCTGAACAGTTGCCAGTAGCAAACCTGAATCACCAGCACTATGACTTATTTTCAAAGTCATGGTTAAGAAACAAATGATCTATAGCAAAGTGCTAGGGCGTCTGAGCTGTTTGATCTGGAATGTTCACTACTTGCTATCTAACTTTATTCAGGGAAAAAAAAATGGCATTGTACATTTTGCTTTTTCTTGTCTGTAGCTGCCTGCATCTTTGTTTTTGTTTTCTAGTGAGAAGTATGTACGATTAAAGCAAAAATACATGCTATAACAACGTTACACTCATGTTTACTTTCACTCATTTTGTGCTGGCTATTACCACAACCCTTTGATTCGGAGGATTTGGTTGCTTTTGGAAATGCAGATGTTCCATTTCAGCAACCACAGTCCAAAGAGAACATCTCGTGTACCCCGCAAGCTACAGGGTGTAGGCTCAGGATCGTTTCATATGTGATGCAGCAAGTAATTCCTAAAATACAAAGAAAATGCTTCTCACAGTACTCATTAAACAAGATTAAAATCATCATTAGAGATACAGAGCCTAATTCTCAGTGCTCTTAGGCACCCAGTTTAGGCATTAAAACATATACAGGGATGATGCCAGGCCTCAGCAGGGTGATGTCAAGCACCTAGCTGTAAAGAATGCAAAATTCATGAGGCCTGTAATAGAGTAAGAAAGGGGAAACCTGAAGTGACACAATCCTGAGCTGTGCTCCAGATGCTGCTGATGTGTTTTATCCAGTGTCTGTGGGCTTTTCTCATGGCTATGGTGGAGTAAAAGTGCTTGTCAGTCTGTCTCAAATAGAATAGAATTTGTGTGGGAGGTACTTCACCCAGCTGTCTTGGAAACTGTGAGCACTGCTTTGAAAATGTAAAAGGAAGGCTTTTGGCTACAAAAAGCAAGAAGGAAAACAAATTCTAATTTTAAGAGCAGGTATAGGTTAAGTGTCTGGTGTGACAGAGTGCTCACACTGCAACTCGAGAATGTAATGTAAGAGTTTATAATCCAGTGAACACTCATTCATGTGCTTGGATCTTGAAACCCGTTTTCATGAACTTCAGTCAGACTATTTGTAGCTATATGACTAGAAACTTGCATATTTCTGTCATTGTCCACTTAGAAATCATGTGAAATTCCATCCTACATAGCCAGTCAGTGCATTGAACAGTGTTTTAGTTTGTTTTTTCTTTCTGATAACAAATAAACTAAAAATAGGTAATTTCTTCCTGCATTTGTTGTGTCACATATTTTGGAATTGAGCTAGCTTTTGTTGAGTGAAATGGAAATTACTGAATGTATATAAGACCTGATAACATTGAACTGATCAAGCATGCAGGCCTGAAAGACAGTTTTTTCTCTTTTGAAAAGCATGTAGTCTCTAATTCTTAAAAGTATCTCTATGTAAGCTTATGCCCATTCTTAGTAAACAAGCAAACTGTTAATCTTTAATAAAACAGGAATCATAGTCCTCGTATCCACGTTGTCTTGCCTATTTTATAAGAGATTTAAATGTTCTTGCTTTTAGTGTGATACAGATAAGACAAATTGACACTGACTTAAGAGCCGATCATTTGGCAGAGATTGCAATTTCCTGTTAAATACAGAAAATCAGTGAAGTATAGAATTACTACATTGGCTTCCTCTAAAACATTATACCATACTTACGAAAACTACATGTAATGATATTTATCATGTAAAGAGCATTCCTGTACATTAGAGTAGTAAGACTGTGCATCATAAGAGGTTCCAGTAGAGCCCATGTCAGGAAATAAGCAAACAGCAAGAACACAAGAGCAGTGGAATACTCGGCAAGTGTAAGCTCAGATCTCTCTGGGCAGGTACTGTTAGCCCCATCCTCTCATGAAAAAGCTAACAAAGATTAACTGAAAGAGCTTATAATAAAGTCAAAGGCCATCTCGATTTTTTAGGTCACTGAGCGTGCATCTTTAAAAGGCATACACTCCCAGAATGAGAGAAGAGGCTAGGATACGTGAGTTTCTGATGTAACTAGTGACTTCAGAGGAGTTACACAAGGCAGAAATGAGAGGATATCCTGTTCACCATATTAGGCCATGTTAGTAATGCATGATCTACCTTCACATTCAACTTCCTATTTAGTCAACATGAAACGTGCAGCCGTTAAATCACATCATGTTAAGCCTCCCTTTGGTCCACCACCATCTTTTCTTCTTTGCCCTACAAAACTGGCTCAGGTTTGCCTCAGCTCTAGTCCTCCGGATAGTTAATAGCCCAGGCCAGTATTGCTCGAAGCTCTGAGGTGAAGACTGTAGTCAACAAATCCAGTCCTTGGGCAAAACATGCTAAAGCTCATCTGTGCAGCAGAAAGGCCTTTCCCAGGAGTTCCCTACATCAGGCAAGGAATTACAGCTGCTCAGGCAGACATATCTGAACTGACTTTAGGTGATGATGGAGTCACACCAACATTGATCTCAGTGTGCTTGCAAAATCTGAAAAACAAAGGCTGCATTAGGTGGCTAATGTTGCTGGCTGTAGGTGGCTGATTTAGAGCTGCCATTGCAGTGCTGACTGCAGTGCAGCCCCCTCACTTCCCTTGGGGGTTCAGCTACGCACTGAAAAAACTCCTAAAGGAATTACAGATTGTAAACTTGAGGTGCAAGGTGCTCTGACTAGTGAACACATTAAAATGCTCTACCAATAGGAGAAAGAAGGCAAAGAAATGTGACAGATACTGATCATACCGTTTAATATGCGGAGTAAAGGCATCTCTGTTCTTCCAGGATGAGACAAAGCAGGTGGCCTAGAACAGAAATAGAATAGAATAGAGTAGAAATGACCTAGGCAATAATAATTGCTGGGTAGAGAAGACAAATTTGGATATAATAGATGAAAATAAAATTTGTCATGGATATACTCAACAAAAGTAGTGTCTTTCAAACATCTATATGACGCTGAAACAGTGCAAGATATACATATACAAATAGGTATGGTTTTCCTGCTTGTCACTAGCTTTACTAAAAATGCTCCTGGCACATGACCTTGCATATTCCAGTGTGTCCCAGCTTCCCAGCAAAGGGCAGTTGCTCTTGCAGCACAGCGCATTCTCAGGCACTGTCGTACTTTTCTTTGCATCCAGCACTGAAACCCTGGGGAGAATCTGCTCCCTCTGCCCGCGCGTGGTGAGTAATGAATAAGAAATGGGGCAATAGGATCTTTGTTTAATTTTAATTTTCTTGAATGAGCTAGAAACAGGCAAAATAATCACCTTTTGGAACTTTTTGCAATGGCCCAGTTTGATGGAGAGGGTCAGGTCTGAAAACAAACTGTTGCAAGGGAGGAAGTAAACTGGATGGGATTGTTTGCTCCAGTGCAAACACAGATGTGTTTGCTGCCATCAGACAAGGACATAGTTGTATAAACAGCGCAGTGTAGGCACTCCCAAAGTAACTTTTGCTGTATCTGGAAAGGAGGGGAGCTGTGAGTCCAGAGATAGATAGCAATCCTCAGGATAAATATCTGGTTACCATATGGCTCAGGCCAATATCAACCACGATTGCATATACAGTGCAGGCTCCCTTTGCTTTTATGCTTTAAAAGTGCAGGAAAAAAGCCTGTGACCAATGTATGGTAAAAGCTCATAAAGTGATTTCAAATCAAATCAAAACAAAATTCCACCGGAATGCTGAAAGCTTCATACCTCAGTAAGGACAATTTCCGTGGCAAATACTGTTTTCCCACTGAAGCCACTCAGTGGGTACAGAAAATGTTAAGATGCCAGAAATTCTTCTTTTACCCTGGGAAAAAGCCTTTTATTTTCACTATCCCAGAGCTTAAAAATGGCCCAAGTATTTCTTCCTTGAAATCTTCAGAAACCCAAACGAACTCAACTCTAAGTCAAAGAAAAGCCATGGAAAAAATTGCCTGAAAAATTAAGGCTTCGGAAAGTTAGGAGGATACGAAAGCAGGAGGTAAAAATTAATCTCCTGATGCTATCATCTATCAGGATATAAAACATATATTATTTGTCTCTTTTTATTTCCATCATAAGTAGAGTGATTACCACCATTATAGACCTCTTATACAGATTAAGATATCATGAATCTACTCTGCTATTAATTTGTAAGCTATGAATCACCTGTAAGAATAAAAATTTTTCTTTTTTCTCCAGTTCTTAACCCTCAACACTCTCTCCCAGAACAAATTTCCCCCACCCCACCTTATTCCTACTTCCCCCACATACACATCTCACATTTCCTGTGGTTGGATTAGTTTTGCAGTTGTTATTCAAAGAGTTACTCTTCTGAAGACAAAAACTAAAAGTAAACTGGGCTGAGTTTAAAAGTAAACTAGCTTTGATTCTCCTGTCTTTGGCTTTATGTACCTTGTCCTAAATATCTACACTCCCTGTTAATCCTTTGCTCTGCTGAAGACTGTCAAATCCGTAAAAAGCCTTGGTTTTATCTTGGGCCCAGGAAATATTTATCTTTCACACTTTAACAGAAAATTAACTTGTAAATGACATATTTCATAACTTTGCTGGAATAAATGGAGTGGGCTTCATATGATCCTCTGGGCAGAACGGTGGAAGTTGCAGTTGTTGACACTCACAGCAAAAAGTTTTGCAACAGAAGTTACAGCCAACTTCTTTTATATCATGAAGTTTCATGGGATTCTATATGGCTTGTGTCTTAAATTTAAGGCACTCATGTGGCACTAAATATGCAGTTTTTAAAATCCCATGTGTTTCATATGACTATCTCCCAGATATTAAAAAAAAAATAAGTTTAGTCATCAACAAAGAATTCAAATTCATTGCAACTGCAGGAATTATAAATGAGTCAACTTAGTAGTTTTTGGCAGCTTTTAATAACTAAATCACAGAAGCAGAATTACTTATTTTGTTCACACTCTGGATATTTTCAAATTATTCTATTAATCTCATGCCACTAGACAGCTAGCTAACAGTTGTTTTACACCAACACTACCACTGTTGTTAAGTTTGTAGAGCTCTACTACTCTTAGACCACACCTGTAAGCTTTGTGAGTATCTATATACTTTTCAAAGGACAGAGAGAATTTAAATTTGATTTTTATTATAATTCTGTTTTCATTTGGCCAGAACAACCCAAAATCCCCAAATGGGAGTTTTATAGGTATGATCACAGAAAGAAAACTACGTGTTTGAAAGTATAAGGAAACTCCTCAGGTCTAGAATCAAAGGGTTAATATCTTTCTTCTCTCCACTCTTCAAAGATAAAAGATAAAACTTCCCACTTCCAAGTGGGTCTGTTTGGTAATTCAGCTCTTAGTATTTGGAAGGTGGCAGTTTTACATCAGTTTTACTCCATTATTATGCTGATTACTTCAAGTCAATGGTACTGCCTTGAACTGGTTTGAAATGGCGAAGCAGCCCATAGGCTCCTAATTTGACTAGCGCAAAAGTAACCTGACAAAGGGACAACTAAAGGCCAGGAGTGAGCCTCTTACTGAGATCCATTTCAAAAGTGTGTTAGACCCAAAGTAATACCTTCTCGATGGCAAGATTTTAGGCAGAGGCGAAAAAAGCGACAACTCAGCCTTACTTGCCCACCGAGTCAAATAGAGCTATCCACCAGGACTGGAGAATGGCAGGATCAGCCTGAACTGCCTCTGAGCAAGCACTGGTGCCTGGCACGGGTTAGAAGAGCTTCCAGCGTAGCTGGCAGTGCAACAAACTCTCTCCAGCACTGAGCAGGATTTCAGCCCAGTGGAGAATCCATCCCTGCAAACCCAGCATAGTCTGCACATAATGCAAAATCCACAGCAAATTAATTTGTCGTGTACTAGACCTAATCATGAATTATAGGATTTCCCCCTAGCTGTAACTGTGTGTTGAATATGTAGGGTGGATGCGTGTGTGGATAAAAGGCAAGATTGTGAGCTTGGAAATATGAAGGAAACAAATAGAAAGGAAAGAAATTGCTTAGAAAGACTGTAAAATATTTATATGAGCCTGTTTTTGTGTGTCCTGCATTTCGTCTGTAACCATTCTGGAGTGACTGTGTCAGAGAAAAAAAAAAATTTTAAGGGCAGAATTACATTTAAAATCCTCTGTCCAAACCTTATGCTTCAATATTCTGAAAATTCATGTTTGCCCATTTCTTCACAGTAGACTTGTAATGAGACTCCTAACATACCATAGTGCACTGTAAGAAGAAATGAGGCTGCTCCGTGAAGCACTGGGTTAAAAAAAAGTACAAGGTGATTGACTCATTCATGGCTGGTGGCTGTATGAATGCTTGCAAAAATTGCTTCCAGCTGATGCTTTAGCATCTTTACCATAGAAACAAAAAGTAGCATGGCAAGCAAAGCTGTCCCTCAAAAGTCACGTAAAATTAACACATAGCTGTGAAAGTGCATATGCAAAAGCAGTGTTTGTACCTCTGCAATCACTTACTCTTCCTTGTGTGCCAAACTTTGGTAAAATTATGGAATAAGAATAATTCAAACTAGACTAAGGGCTTTTAAACTAATTATTAAAACTACAAGTACTATGTCCCAATTATTATGGAGATCGGGTTTGCTTTAATGTCTTTTGTTTACCTAATTTTATGCAGTTCCCAGCACACTTTTGCGGTGGACATGCCATCATTTTACACTCCTACGAAGGTTATAGGATTATACCACCTGCGCTGTAAAATGCCCACAGCAACTTCCACCGCGTCCGCACCACACTGGCAGACGTGATGGTGTAATCCAGCTGGCTGAAGTTGCAGCAGTTGCATCCTCTTATCCCAAGCCTGAGTTGCCTGCAAGCCCCAGGTCACAAGACCAGTCCTTTTCCTTGTAAATGTGCGTGCAGAAAACGGATGTACGACTCTGCACCTCCAGACTTACCCAAGCTAGTTTCTAACCAGCTAGCTGAGGTACCCACAGTGGCAAAATTGGCCTCCACTAACCATCATGTCACTTGCCCAGGTGCTAAAGCCCGTGCTGCTACCGCAGCTTCGTGCAGCTGTTCTTCAGGCAGCTGGATTACGCCATCACATCTGCCGAGCGCAGTGCGGACGTGGTCTGAATTGCTGTGGGCATTTTCTAGTACAGGCAGCACAATGTTGCTGCCTTCGTATGTGTATAAAATTATGGGATGGCCACTGCAAAGGAGTGCTGCGGACTACTTCAGATTGGATGAACACAAGACTTTTTTCACTGAAACAAACCTGGACTCTGTAATAGTTTGGATATGGTACTTTTAGTTTCAGTAATTTGCATATAGGAATTGCAAGTAGAAATCCATCCCATTATAAAAATTCGTGCAATTATAACAGTCCGTGGTCACTGATGTTATCTGCACTGTGGGTAAATATGACAAGAATGTCTTGCGGCCAGTATTTCTATTATTCGATGACCACATGATTATTTTTGGTTAGCTGTTACTATTTCCTTCTTGACTCATTCCTAAAAGGCCCTGAAACATCACAGTCTTATCACTCAGACAGCAGTAACTATAGCCATCTTTAAATCAGTTTTGCAAACCCGCATACAGAGTATCTCCTACCAGAAGAGTGTGCACTCTGCGTCCTGTCACCTTGAAATCCCTGCCTTGGTTTGACGTGAGCCACACAATCCAGTGGTTCATTTAGGCTCATCGAGACTTGACTGAGTCTGAGGGGCAGCCGTCTGCAATGCACCAGAGGTAATGCCATGCCATGGGAAAATGAGGAAAGAAATGTCGGTCTTGTGCAGTGGGGCAGATGATCATCTATTAGCTGCAGTTCTTTGCAGCTGGGTGGAGGTTTTAATCCCCTCATCCCACTCCCAGCAGCAGGCAGATGATTTCACAGCGGTCATCTTTATAGCATCCGTGTGAACGTGGTGGGGTGCCTTGTACTTCTGAGCACACGCTTTGTTACTCTCTGTGTCATGTCCTGATCAGACTGTTGCAAAACCTCATACGCAGACTCCCCAAAATGAGTCATGTCTGCTGGTGTGGATGTCTGCAAGCTGCCTCCCTCTGCACAGAGGTGCAGAGCTGTGCAGGGAGCATTGGAGAAGACCACCCTGGCACAGCACAACAGCGTATTTATTAAAGGGAACACCTTAGTGGAACGGAGAGGGGCTAGCAGGTTGTCGATTAGCTTCTGCATAAAATGTAATGGGTTCATTGTGACCTCCGAAGTCCTACTTGCCAGCCTGGCTGCCATGGGGGCTGCTGCCTGTGAAATATGCCCCCCCTTGCGTCTGCAGAGAGTTTGAAGGTGTGCTCTGGAAGCATAATCCCCCAGAGGGACTCAGCATGCTGGAACTTGATCTTCTCCACACCTCCAGGTCCCAAATTTTTCTTCACTTGTGGCATAGTCTGATTTGTCTGGTGTTAGACCCCATTGTCTGTGAGACTTTTCCTGTCTGTCAAATCCTAGACCGGGAGGAGGAGCTGCATTAATCATACATAGTTTCAAAACTGTAGGTAAGCTGGATGGTTTCTTGCTCCTATAGACATGACTTAATTCTCTCTATCTTCCCAGCTTCATGCACTAGCATGACTGGATTTATAAGATGATCCTTTTTGCTTCAGAGGCAGATCCATGCTGCCTTATCACCAGCTGAACAAGAATTCCTGTCTTACCACCTATTAAGTGGAAGGATCAGTGTGTGTTGAAGTGGATCAGCTATGTGGTATCTCTTGGTTTCTACCTGTCAGTAAATTCTACCTGTCAATAACTTGCCTTTTCTTAATACGTTATTTCATTTCTTATTATTTAAACAAGAAAAAAATTGGTTGGTATGACAAAATTCAAACGCTCTAAAGCACAGTAGGCTGATACAATGATGTCTTGATATTGAAACAGTGAAAAATATTTTCCACTCAATGATTCCTGAGCCTTCTACAGAACAGGTAACTGGGCAATTTACTCAGGTTATTAATGAGAAAGTTGTGTTTAGCAGTGTGCTATTAATTGCTGAAACCCTCTGGATTGCTGCTATTGTTCATAAAGGATAAAAAAATCCTAGTCAGCCCAGACCATTTCAAGCCCTACAATTTACACTCACGAAATTACTAGGACCAAATCTATATTCAGAAATTGTTCCATCCTACTCTGTGTGCTTCCTCACTCAGCTTCCTAGCATTTCTTGCCAAGCCTGTATTGGACAATTACCTTACATGCAGAAAATAACATCTGTAAGACTTATCTTGATTTTCAAAACGTTTTATTCACCTGCCATTGCTCAAAAAACAAGTTACAAAGCAATGTACAAACTGATATTGAGAAATGGCAATGCAAATTTACACTTCTTTCATACTCAATAGCTGCTTCTAGTACTTTGCCTTTGTTCTTAGGATTTAATTAAATTTCTCATAGAAAACAGAATTTGCTAGTACTTGACCTTTGTTTTCAGAGCCCCAAAACACAAAAGGCATTTAGAATCAATGACAATACACAAAACACAACGCACTCCACTTAGCACTCAGCACAACACAATACTCATCCTTTATGGAGAGACCCTGGGCTAAAAAAGGATTAAAATTAAGCCACAGTATTCTTTTCTACATAGTCTCCTGAAGAATCACGACCGCTGCTTGAAGCTGATTATGCATTATGCAGTCCACCAGCACATGATGCCCAACCCTCCGCTCAAGTAATCTTTTTTTCTCACTACATAAACCATATCACCCTCCACTCTTTATTTGCCTTCACTGGCTTCCTTCCTGTCTCTTAACTCCTCACTTCATGCTTCTCATCCTCTGCTTAAAGACCAAACATAATCTCCCCACTCCCATTTCTGCTCCCGTTTCCCCTTCCTCCCAGCACAGCCGCCCACAGCCTGCTTTGCTCCAGCAGCCTCTCTGCTTTAGTTTCCCAGCTGTTCTCTCCTGCATCCTTTTAGCTTCTCTTTACACCACTTATAACTCCTTCCTAGGTGGCTTTTCGCAGAGATACTTCACACTTTTTCTTTCTTTTCCCACACCAACTTCTTGATGGGTTTTCTTCTTCTTCTTCACTTTGATGTTAATGGCAGAGATTAAGTGGATTTGTAATGAATTGTCACTAAAGAAAAAGTGAGTAAAATTTTAATTCGTGAAAACTCATTGAAACACAAGAAAATTAACACTTTCAGCTAAAATGAAAACTGATAGAAAGGGAAAGCATGATGTTAAGTGGCCTTGAATTATGTAGGAATGCTTGCTGAATGAGAAGCTACAGAGAATAATTTTGCTTCTGGTCATGTTAACAAGGGCCAGTAAGCCACACGTCATATTCTTGAATTAATTAGGAGCAGTTTCAGGTCTGAAACTCTTCTTAGCCCTTGCAGAGAGGCCCATAGTAGGAGAAAGGTGTGCTCTTCCTATCGCCCCCGCCAGCCAGGCCTGTAACATTTCCTCCTGTTACTCTCATTGACATTTACCGTCACACAACCCTCAAGGAAGCCCAGTCACAGCTTCTTTCCCACTCAGTGGAGGGCTACACCTCCCTGCTATTCATGCAGGAAAGTTCGTGTGCTTCCCTGAGAAAAAAAACTCTCTGTCTTGTGTTTTCTAGAGCAGTGCTGCTGGGCACAGCTCATAGCCCCCGGGTCCACAGCCTGGCTTTTAGCTTAACTAGAACATGGGCTTGGGTTTGGTTGGGTTTTTTGTAATTTATTGTGGGAGTGGGAGAAGCAACAAATAACAAGCTAATATATTTTAATAAAATACTTGAATTAAATTACATTGTTACTGGTGTTTTCACCCCCATTATCCTGCAGAAGGATCATCAGGTTTGCTGCAGCATTTTCAGACCCCCCGTGATATTGCTCACGATTACACTGCCAAGGGGCCTCCGGCATTTCTGGGATCCCTGGTTCTGGCCCATATGGTACAAACCACATGTTTTTAAGCCTTCTGTAAAAAAAGCAGAAGGTGTCCACAACTTAGAAAAGCAAGGAAGAGTGGAGAAGATGCGCTCCACAGACAGGGTGGCACTGGTCCCTTTTTCATCCTCCCTCTTGGTTAAACTGGAAAAGACCATTTTTTTTTCAGAACAGATTATGCTTGTACCTTATTTACACAAATTCCCATATTCTCTACACTAAATCTAAGGACTTTCTGTGGACTTATGTGTATATATAGAGGGTGGAATCCACCTCTGCCTCTGCTGGGGCCTCTCCAGGAGCTCCGCTGGCAGGAGCTGCTGCGGGGATGTGTGAATCACTAAGGTGTTCCCAATTTCTGCAGGCTGTTCTACCAGCTGCCAGGCAAGTTGCAGTGCTACAACCCCCTGCCCCCGGGACTCTCTCTTGCTTGTGGCCCTCTGACGGGCTCTGCACAAGCAGGGGCCTGATTCCACAGACAGATGAAGGAGGGAAAGGCAGATGTTCTCCCGAAGGAAAGAAAAAAAAAAAAAAAGCCCAAACTTGAGACACATCCTGTACCATGACTGCACATGCCTACAGAAAATGCTCCACGTTACCCTGCTGCAGGAGCGGCCTCTCCAGGGCTTGCTTTTCCTTTGATTTTCCTGTGACCAGAAATAGCAAAGAACAAATTGGGAATCAAAACCTGCACTTACCCCTGAAGCCCTCTGCATTCATCAGAAACCAGTAAAAGGCCGGATTTCTCCAGCATTTTTACGATAATCTATTAAGCTATTTTCAGACTGCTTGAACCAAGAATAGTCAGAGAATGTCAAGTTCTCCAGTATTGGCCGTACCCTTCATTTCTCTGAGAGATACATTTCCAGACAAGCATGCAGGCCTCAACAACAACAACATTAAATGTGCAGATCAAAAATTGTTATGTCCAAGAGGTAGATAATTTCCCCCCCTGCTGTGTCCAGAAGCAGGCAATATTCTACAACCCAGCTCCTCTGTTTCCTCCCGTCACATACGCCAGTCACCGTTGTTTTCATTATTCCGTCTTCTTCGGCCAGAGTTTTGACCTCTGATTGACTTTGAAGTTTACATACAAGGAAAAACAGTCAGGCAGCTGCTAAAACAAGTGAGGAGAGATCAAATGGTTCCGAAAGAATTAAAAACAAACAGCTTTTATCTTTTTCTTTTGTGTTTACCAATACATTAACAGATCAGATAGATGGAGAGATACACAAACGTGCATACATATATTTAAATTATAACATTAAAAAATTACATTAGAAGAATATTGTTTAGATTAGTACAGCCGAATGTTGAAGGATAAGGAAATTAGGAAAATTAGGAAATACCTGATTAAGATTGCCATGCTAATTTATTTCTGCCACTAGGTGTGATTATCATGTGTTGTACAGAATGAGGCATGCATCCTGTGGGAAAGTTTAAATATGACTGTGTCATGGAAGGGTTGGTAAGAAAACATATGCACATGGGGAGGGACAAAAAAAGGTTACCCAGAGAGTCTTAAATCTGCCATTTTCTAATGTATCAGGAACTGACACTGTAGCTTAAAGGACACTATTTAATGACTGGGGCATAGGGAATTGGATGTCCTAGCTTGTTTTATGGGAGAAAAAAGCTAGAGAAAGGCAGCTGCCTGCAACATAGATAGAGAAATACAGATTCTTGCCATTTATTCAGTAACACAAGCTGTCGTTGCAGGCATTTATTTCGTCAGCTTTGGAGTGGAGGTATGATGTCAGGCATAAGTAAGAGTTACTTTGTCCTGATCCTGGAGCTGGAAGACCAATTAGTAAAGGAAAGATTTTCTTTCCTCTACCTTACTGAACCTTCCTAACCTTCTTCTCTATTAAATCTGGTCCAGAAATTTAATCCTGCTTTTGCTGTACAGTTCTTCCTAATGCTTCATTGCCTGTTACTGTTTTAGTGTCTGAAATGGTGGTGGTGTCCAGTTACTACATTGGCAGGCTGCCTTGACCTTTCTTGGAGAAACCAAGAAGATAAAAGTAGTGGTAGTTCCCCAAAGTTGCCATTTCAATGAATCTCACACAGAAATTCACAGAACACAGGAAAATTTTTCTCTCTGAGATGAATGATTTTGGCTCCCAAAGGCCTGCCGAAAACAATGACGACATTAAACTTCACAAAAGAAGTTAAATTTCACAAATACTTAAAAAAAATTCTACAGATATCACACAAGTTTGAATAATAATCTAAACCAGAATGTTTTTATTGAAAAGAAAGCTCTACTTGCTTCCTTATAAGTTTCCTTTTTTGATTTAATAAGATTACCTTGGCCTGTATAAGCTGAACTCTCAAGTACTCTGAACCTTGGGACAGAGGCAAACCTGTCCATGCGCTCTCCTGCCCCTGCACGCTGCATATACAGTGAAGATAATGTCCAGGGCCAGCTAATTCAAATCTGCTTTCTTAAATGCTTAAATAATACTAATTTATAGGATGCAAATCCTACCAAATGACAACTCCCTGCATGTCATTTTGCCTCTCTGACGCAGATAATCCATTGTTGTTCATATAGGCCAAACATGGGACCTTAATAAATTATAAAAAGGGCCAGTTTGGATAAAAGCAAATATATTTTCCTGTGGGTTTTTTTTATGCTGAATTTCACAGACTGTTACGATAATCTTTGTAGAGCAGAGTATGATTATAAACAGAAGTAGAATATCTTTTCAGTATTAGCTTCACAGCTGAAGCAGTTTGCGTACAGTTATCTTCTCCATCTATCCCTTGGGCATAAAAGCAGTAAAAGAATTCCCAAAGAAGGGGAGGAAATTGCGTTGGTCAAGATCAAATTGCAAGCACGCATAATTTGATGTAGTAATGACTGTCCACCAGATACCACTGCCGGAGACACACCAAGATGTTAGTTGTCCCAAGGACTGGAGTTTGGTGCTTAACAAACATCTCCTCAGTTTCATTGTGGAATGAAGGTTATGACAGCTGCAAAAACTGCTTCTCTTAGCTGAATATGCAATAGTGAGTAGCACTGAGAGAAAACCTGATCCTAAATGAAAATCTCTGCTTGCAAACAGTAGCTATTGGTAGGGTTGCTGCAGAGATAGGAAGTGTAACTCCATAGCTTCAGTATGTGGAGTCAGTACAAGGCTCCAAGGTTAAACTCTGCAGCTTGAAATTAACTCAGACTCTAGAGGAACATGCAATTTTGTATAGCTCTTTCCACTTTTGAAAATGTCAGGTTGTATCGCAGAGACAGTCTTATGTAGCACAGTGAATTCCTCCTTGTGTAAAATGACTCAAAGCTGTATTTCATGGTCTTTGCGTGGAAGTCTGCAAGTCGCAAACTTTGCATCTTGCCAGTTACAAGATGTCATTCATCACCTCTCATCTCCAGACTTAAGAGCCAACAAATGGAGAGGCTACTTTGTTTACTGTTTTCTGAAGCAAAGAGATCAGTCAATAGTCCATTAGAAAGACAGTGAATAAAATATTCCTAAGTACAGAAGACTCTTCTAATGTGATTTCTCCTAAACAAACTTGCTATTCATCACGTCAGTGCTAAGCAGTGTACATAATGAGAAGAAATATTTCTCCACACAGGACAGAAAATTTTCTCACTTTGATAGCTAGGACTTCATCCCAGATATTAAGAAAACTTTGCCCACACTAATTGCTGTCTGCATAGATCAGCTGCTCATGGAGGGAGCAATAGCCTCACACCAGCCAAGTAATTGTTGTCCAGTTGATGAACGATATGGCCTTTCTCTCTGATATTTCTCTTTTCCACTGGACTGAGAAGAATCCTTCTAAACATATGTTAAAACATCTGATTTGTTGTAGTTATTATTGTGGAAATTGTACACATGGGCTTGGATTCTGCTTTTGGGTGAGGAAGGTTAGACTGTGGAGGGAATACTTGGAATTATCCAATAGTTATCACACACATGCAGGATTACTGTAGCATGCAGGTGATCACATTTCTCACAACAAATGTAAGATCAAATAACAATAAATAATGTGGAGAAAAAATAAAGATATCAGATCAGAAGAATTACTGAACTGCAGTGGTCGAAAGCTGAATCTTCATCAGGAATTCATCCAGATGCCTAAAAACAGTGTGCACTCCAAAGCTCTGTACATCTGTATAGATGATGGGAAGTAACAGTCATGTCATGGCCATTCCGGAATTGCTACCAGTTCCTGAAATCCAGTCTCCAAAGGATGCTGTCCAGGGATCTCTGATCTCAGTTGACGAAACTGTTAAGCATTTTCCTCCAAAGCAAGAGAACCTGGCAGCAGTCTGGAGCTCAACTTGGAGTAGGCTGGATGAGTTGTGAGGTGGGGAGAGCAGCTGCTGATCTTGGTTTTGTTTCGATTGCTGCCTGCAAGGAGGTATTTATCCAGCTACACTTCACATGCTGCTCCAACTTGCCATAAGGCTTTTCTTTCATTCTGCAACATTCAAAAGAGCTAGGACTGTAAATTGTCTCTGATTATTCTGAATCCCATTAGCCTACTGTATTTTGTATAGTCATACCTCATAGTGACCAAGGAGCTTGGGGTGGCTTTATCAGGCAGGCAACGTTGCTGCGCCTGCCCTTCCCCACGTGCATACATGGTCCTGCATGCAGCATCCCCTGGGGAGCACGCACCAGCAAGCAGCTTTGCCCCCGGCGCCAGGGCAGCTCTCCGGGCTCCCCTGCTGCAAGAGCAGAGGAGGAAAACCCCCCTCACCTGCCCTCAGGGAGAGGCAGAGTCAGCAAAAGGGTGACCAGTGAGGAACCTACAGAGCGGTGAGGCCACCCTCTAAGAGAAAAATCTCATTGGACACCTGGAAACATTTTATTTCTAACTGCCAGGGAAAATACTGACATTTATCTTTGCTACTGGTGCCAAGTTTCATTTTGGCTTGCTCATGCTGAGGAACTAACTTGGAAAGAGAAGAAAAAGAAGGCAGGTAGGCCACAAGGCTCCTTGCTGCCTTTTATTTTGCCCACCTCTGGGCTGCTGCCTTTCTCCTTCCTCTGCAGCAATTCATGTTGGAGGGGGAAGAAGCGACTGTGGTAGAAATGCATGGCAACGCACAACAGAAACTGGAAACAATAACCTGCATATTGGGGCATGGTGACCAGCAACTCTGCCCGGAGCCAGGGATAATAGCCAGGGCACGGTAACCCGCACTAACAGCTGGGAAAACTACTTGATGTGTTTCCAGGTTTGCTGGCCTGTCCTCCTCTTACACCTTCACGGGGAAAGGTGTGGAGCTGCTGCTTGCTGTCAGCCTGGCTGTGCACCTCGAAAGAATTTCTCTGTAGGCTGAATACTTGCCTCTGGGAGGTGAAGAATTTTGTTTTGCATAAATAGTTCATATTTTATTATTATAACTTACCCAATCATAAATTGCATTAAATATTTATTATTGTAAGGCCTTATGTAGTTTATGTAAATATATTTGATTCTCTAACTCTGATATGGACTGCTGGCTTTGCTTTCTTAGGGGGAAGGATCATTGTTTTGGGAAGGTATATATCCACCCTCAGAGAAATTGCCAAAGGCTAGAGACCCAAATGTTGTCCTCCTGCACGGTACAAAGTGAGGAAAAGGCCACTGGTGATTATTCCCTTGGGCTGAACTGGGGATGAGCAAAAAATTGGAGGAACAGAGCCTGAAAAGGGGTGAATTTGTCTGCTCTCCCATCCTGGTCTCCTCTTTGCCCTCTCTTACAGAAGGTGTTGGCTTGGATCAGTTTCTGTGCGGAAAAGCTTTTTCTGAAGGGAGCTTAGCCTGGGACACTGGGGCATCTGAGAACAACTGCTGAGCAAAGAACATTCACCACATAAGTTTGAGCAAAATACTGTTTATCTCTTTCTCATTCATTCACCTTTCCCTGTTTCTCACTGGAGGCAGTGGCTGCCTGAGGCAGGGGAGTACCAGCAGCTCCCGCAGCTGCTCCAGCTGTCAGACTGGGAAGGGCACGCCGAGCCCCACAGAGCACCCACTGCACACCCAGGACCCTTGGAAATCTGCTTCCCTTGCTACACACCCAAAGTACTGCTGCCCAAAGCCCCTTGCACACAGGCAGATGCCACTGCATGGTCTCACCTTCTTCATACACACACCCCACCCTGACCAGGGCACTCTGTCATTTACTTCCAGGTGCTGCTGCACAGCATGCTTATGCATAGCCAGAGCTGGTTCCCTTCTTACCACCACTGTGTCACTGCTTTGAGATATGAGCAGAGGTCTCTAATTGTGGTTTCTGGTCCTATCTTTGCTGGTACCAGCACAAGTGTCCTTCATTCATGGGAAAGCAGAGAAAGAAGAGGCTCAGCAACTAGATTTGTAGCTGCCTGTGCTCAGAAAGTCTCAGGGGCTCAGCTGTTGGCACTCAGATTTGCCTTTCTCTGGGTGTCTGGCTGCCTCCTGCTTGCCCACAGCTCTTTTTCAACCTGTTGTCTTTGCAGGGGAGACCAGGAGGCTTGGGCCGGCTAGTCTTGCTTACACTGGGTGAGGTGGCTTGAGCTCTGGCTCATCAGGACTGGTTTCTGCATATCTGCAAGGTTCCTTACTCATCACAAACACCACCACCCATGGTGAAACCCCAGGTCTTCACAGTGGACCATGAGGGAAACTACAGCTTGCCACTGGCCAGGCCAGATTCCTCAGTGAGACACCTGATGCCAGCAAGAGCAGGAGAGCTCAGGAAAGGGAGCCCAGCTAAGCAGCCCTGGGCATGGCGCAGCCATGTGAAGGTAGCTCTGACCTGCGTGCACAAAGGATGTCAATTCCCCCTGCTTGTGCTTTTGAGTCCTCCCAGTTCTAAATCTGCCATATAAGTTTTGCTGGAGCTGACTATCCAGCCTTGTCGTGTGTACACTGTGGATCCAACCCACCTAGCATCGGACCTGTTGTGACCTGGCAGCTGCTGTCAGGGTCTGCCTTTTCAATTGGGAACCGGATCCTTTTGTCCTTGGACTTGTGCTTTAACATGGCATTGGAGCCCATGTGCTGAGGGTTATTTCTACTGCAAGAAGAAATTTGTGGTGGAGACACTTTTCCCAAGTTAGTTACAAGACTGTTTCCTCGGATGCAGCAGAAGCCAAACAGCAGGAGGCAGTTCCTTTGCTTGTCCCCACCAGCTGCTACCACCCAGAGCTCGTCTGAAAAGCCTCTTCATTTCAGTTTTCCTCAGAGACAAGTTCCCTGGTTTCCTTCTAGACCACAGGATCAAATATTCCCTTGTTGCTTTGTCTCACAGATTCTCCTGTCTCTTCTGCTTTTCGTTCACACATTTCCGACATGCACTGATCATTGGCTATAGTCACTTCTCTCACACGTGTCTTGTGTATCTGCTCTGCTATGGGCATTGACTTCCTTCTGTGTTTGGGATTGCTACTGTTTGTATGGTCTAGCTACACGGAGATCCCTTTTCATGGAACTATCTTAAATGAGGGATGGCAGTTAATCAAATATATAACCATTTAAAGTATAAAATACCCAAGTTCTTTGAAGAAGTCTGCTCCTAACTGTCCCAGACTGCTCACCCAAAGTTAAAATAAACTTTTTACTTTGATCCCCCTGTTCTATTTCACTTATAGGGATGACAATCCTTCACTTCACTAGTATATTAGAGAAGTATATGTGGATTTGAAGCTCTCAGATATTACAATAGTGAAAGACACAGAAAAGCCCAGGAAGAAGCAAATATTTTGTACTCTGCAGATGGTGCTTGGGTCAGGGAAAAATCTGTTGCAGAAAAACTCAGTTCTATTACAACCTTTTCTTTTCCTGACAAACTTTCAGCCCACCTTCTGATACTGTGGGACATGGGGGAATGACTACAGTAGGACCGATTGCACCACCCCCACCAGATTACAGCAGCAGAAATCCCCTGTTCACCGGGGAGAATCTACTGTGGGAATCTCCAGTCGGTTTAAGTTCACACTCTGCTTATGCGTGCATAAGCAGAGCGAACTTGGCAGGCTGAGCAGTCTGTCCCTTAGGAATATTGACAGATGAATGTAAACTCAATTACCTTGCTTTTTCATTCCAGTTGGGTTATTTGCACTATGTACTAAGTACATCAGCATCTGGAGTCACTTTGAACAACAGGACAAAGCATTTTCCGGTGTCAGAAGTAGAATTTTGTACAGTATTTATAACTTGCAAAAAGTCAGGGGTTTGGCTGTGCTTTTGTTTCCCACCATCCTGAAAAAACTCAAACAAACCAAAACCTACGTAGAAGGTTCATCGTCTCCAAGGGCTGGGTTTGGTTTTTTTTTTTTTCATATAGCTAAATGGCTGATAGCTATTTTGCCTATGAGCCTGTAAAACTGAAAGATGTAAAACCAGCTCCTGAATTTTCCTTACCATTCTCACCACCACCATCTTCACTATCCATTAACCCGGCTCATTACTGAAAGCTGAAAACACAGAAGAAGTAAACATCAGTTAATGAGGTTTGCACCTGCGGGTGGTAAACAAAGGTGCTCTCCATGCCTGCGAGCTCTTGAAGGGAAACTCGCTGCTGTATGAAAGCAAATCTCAGCACAGAAAGGACAGGTCTGCCTGGGGTAGGGTTTGTGCAGAGAGTAGGAAGAAGATTTTCATTTTTGTGATTTCGTAATTAGACAGAGAATGATGAGGAACAAAATCTTTCCTAAATTTGTCCCTCCAATTAGAAAATACATAGTTGCCCTATCTTTGTTTTCACTGTAGCTAGAAGAAGAAATTGATGCTAATCTGATTCCTTACTTCTCTGTAGTTTGGGACATTTCAAATCCATATTTTTCATCCTGGGGTTTTCTGTGGAGAGAATTGAGACTTTGTCTTGGACTTAAAGAATCAAGACTTTGTCTGAAATGCAATAATATGATGCATGCTAAACAAAACAAGTCTTTGTGTACCATTGTTATCAAAACATTGTAGCACCAGGAAATAGCTAGGCACGGACTTTCCTTTGCTAGTTAAATGCTACTATAGATCTGTTAAAGTTCACCTCATTTTACTTTTAAATCCTAACGCAGTAGCTGAATGCTTTGGCAAAGAAAGAAACAGCCTATAAGACAGCTCTTAACAGAACAGTAATGCACATATTAAATCAGTATGATTTCACCTTACCATTTCCTTCATTCAATCCATGCTTCTCTCAATGTGACTTTCACTCCTGCGGCCAGGCGTGACCTCCCTCAGCCCTCCCTGTGCAGCATCACCCGTGTGCAGGCAGGAGCCCCCGGGCAAACTGGCCCCTTCGGGAGCTGCCCATCAGGGCCAGGCTCACCCCTCTGCGCATCAGTCACCAGAGCCAGGATCAGTCCCAGTCTTGAAGATGCTGCTGTGAGATGTTCAGTGGAAGAAACATGCTGCACGGTTTAATTTCCATGGCTCTCTGTTTTGGTGCTTTCCCTTGCGCAGGGCTACAGTCTGAAAGACAAGCAAGCTCTACAACAGCAGACTTCCCTAGGCATACATTCAGGGATGGATTTTCTTCTGTTCTTCTGGTGCTCAAATCAGGGTGAGGATTACTGAAGACAATGGAGCCAAACCAACACAAGTCAAAGGAGAATCAGACTGTAGCTCAAAGAAACATCTACTCCCATTACTTCCCGGACTTCTATTGCTGCAAATATATAAATCTTTGTATTCACCAACTTCAAAGATCATAAAGCCCTAATTGTGTATGCAGCCTACTGGTAATGCTGTGTGCTGCTGATGCATAAAACACGCATAGATAGTACACAAATACACTCAGCCTGGGCTTAAATTTAGCTTCAACCACACAAAAGATATCTTTATAACTAAGGATGATGGGAAGAAAGATCTCGTTCCAGACCAGCTGAACAGCTCATTTTTTCACTGATCCTGGATTTGGCTGACCTGACTTAAATGTGACCTAAGACATTTCTTAGTGCTTTGGAAATTGCATCAACATACTTGGTTTGGAGATGCCACAGCCAGAAAAAAAAGAACGAGGATTCTATTTTTAAAATTCTGCTGTTCCTTTTTAAAATAGAACAGCGAAGCATAACTTTTCCTATAGCTGTAATTTTTCAGGCTAAGCAAACCCCAGTAATTTCAAAGGCAGTGGGAACGAGGGGTCAGTTGGGGCCAGTCAGAAAAAAATTAACTCTTTGTTCTTTCCCAGTAAAAGTTTTCATCATGTTATTATTGTTGAAAAGAGTTAGCTTATAAATGAAAAGGTAAGCTTTTCCTGGCACGAAAGAACAAACTGAAAAAATATGTAGCAGTAGCAGTCTCAGAGGTGTATGAGAACATTACTGAGGGAAACGAAACACCACCAGAAATTCAGCTATGCATTTTCTCAGTACTTGTCACGAGATAGCCAGTGACAATGAGAGACTGCCAGGAGCTATGAACACCTTTCAGCAGCAGGAGGCTATAAACCACGGCAGCGTACAAGCTTTTCCTGACATTACCACCAGTGCTGAGACCTCCAAAGCCTTTCCCTAATAACATGTAGCTGAAGGTCTTCAGATTTAAGGGGAAGAAAGCCAGGTTCCAGCAGCATGACCCAACACCCTTGAACACTTAGCATGAATAGTGCAGATCCTTGTTTCATTAGTGTTTTGAATCAGACAGCTAGATGTGCTTCAGATAACAAATGTTTTATGAGCTAGAGTATTAGGTGATTTTTAGATCTTACATTTTATACCAATGTCCAAGTAACCCCAAAACACGGAAAAACCCAAGCATAGGTAGGCAGGCTGTCCTTGCCATTAGGATATGTTTGTCTGAAGGATGGACTCCTGGCCTGAAATCACACCTTTGAGCATTGGCCATCCCACAGGTAAAGTCCCTTGCAGTAAAACTGCCCATGCTTGACCTGTCAGCTGTAGCTCAGGTCTGCTGATTTCAATGGGGACTCAATTCACGTTCATCTAAACATTACTGGCCATCCTCCTGGCATGGGGTGGATTCATTTTTTTCAATATTTTTTGAGTGTAATAACAGCATTAAAAAACCCCAAACAAATCCCAGGTGGTTTCCAACTGGGTGAAGTAATGATAGTTTGGAACTGGAAAGGCTTGGCCTCTGTAGTTTGAGAGCCAAACTGGGGAAGCTGGGATAGACGTTCAGGCTTTGAAAACACCAGCTATCTTCTGTTTGTTTGTGTCTACATTTACGTTGGGATAAACAGCTCTCAGCAGAAGAAAATGAAATTCGTTTAAGTATTTCAGCCAAACGACAGCAATTATAACAATAAGGCACTCCTTTCCCTACCTTCAAAGCGTTTGCTGGTGTCAACGGTGGACCTGAGACCTAGTCCTGAGGCTTAAGTGTCTTCCAACTAAGCCAGCTTGACACTTCAGAGATCTGCTATTTGGGTTAGACACTGTGAAGTGTTGCAAACACTTTTTTAGTTAGAGTATTGTCTAACAATTGTCCCACTGAATACAGAAGTTACTGTGGTACACTGGAATGATGTTGCAAAGTCCTTCTTGAGAAATGCATTTTCTTCATGCTGTAATTGCAGTGCCATCAGTGGACAGACTGGACACTAATAAATCATCCAAATAGGTCAGCAGTGCCTTCTGAAACATCCACGGTTCCTTAGTTGGCAGGAAATGTGTTACCTTACTAAATCACATAAATGTTTAATGATATTT
Source organism: Syrrhaptes paradoxus (assembly GCA_013400615.1). NCBI lineage: Eukaryota > Metazoa > Chordata > Aves > Pterocliformes > Pteroclidae > Syrrhaptes > Syrrhaptes paradoxus. The sequence continues at coordinate 47,206 of VZTO01023389.1, read as the reverse complement.
TAACTTATACAGCACTGACCATGCATTGTTTCTAGGAAAAAACACAGATGTAAGGACTTGAAGTAAAAAAACCTTGGTGGTCTGGAAGCGTATACCAGGAAGAAACACCCTGTAGCTACACCTTACAGTAGCTCCTCATATTGGCATTGACAAAACCAAAGGGAGCCTCCTCTGATGGTCCTGAGATTTCCACAAGTCGATTGGGACATGCAGACCCTTTAAGCAAAAATCTCTTTTACTTTATAAACAAATGTCTGCAGTATAGAAACTATTATAAAGAATAATTTTTAAAGGCTCTGTCAAATATAAATATATTTCATGGTTTAAAAATGCTAAGATAACTTTTTAAAAAGAATGGTGCATTTGATTTACGCAGTGCCATTTGATTAATGCAGTAATGTGTTTTGATCCTCACTAGGGTCTAGAGCACACAGAGAGGATTTTTTTCACCTTTCCATCTCAGAATAGATAATATAGCTTACAAGAGTGAAAGTCAGTGCAGAGAATTAAGAGACAAGACAGTAGACAGCATTTAATTTTGCAGCAAGTAATTCCACTGAGTTTGATTCAGTTTTTCTGCCAGTGATACTTGAGTACTTTGTAAAATATTTTAATATCTGTGGTTAAAAAGTGCAATATAAAGGTTAATTGTTCGTTTTGTGTCTGTTACTGGAAAAGCTCTCCTGCTAAAGGAAAAAAAAGCAGTGCCTTCATACTTTTTTTTTCCTTTAACTTTTCCAGTATTTCTAAATCTTAATTTTTTGAATTTTGTTTCTAAAAAAAGCATCTTAAATATTGTGCCATGATTACATTTGTTAATTAGTCTAATTGGTGCGATCAAGCAGCTCAATGAAGGCTGTTATTCATGTTCAAAGACTGCAGCTTGATCCTACACGAAACACTTCCCTGAAAACCTAATCACCTCAGGCAATGGCTATTTTGAACTGTATAACCTAAATGGCGCCAGACCACCAGTCAGATGAGAAATATGCGAAGAAACAAACTTAAGTTATTTTAAGGAGCTGTAGTTTGGGGACACGATGATTTTGGCTTTAGGACGTCTAGTATCAGCTCAGAAGTTTGCAGTCACATACTGTAAAACATTTAATTTTTAAAAATCATTATTTTTATCTGAATTCTGTTTGAAACAACATTAACTTTGTGCAGGTGGATCTGGAGCTTGTTCTGATACTGTCAGAACAAGTTTCATCAGCCAGTTCCTGTCATTTTTTCATCTCCACGTCACTGTCACTGGTCACTGGTGTCCTTAGCTGGAGATTCAAGTCAGAGCCTCTTTAATCTCTGCACGGCAGCTGTTCCATTATAAACATTGATTAGGTCACCCCTCAGTCTCCTCTTTTCCAAGTTGAAGAGACCCAGCTCCCTCAGCCTTTCCTCATAAGATGCTCCATTCACTTCATCATCTTTGTGGCTCTGCGCTGGACTCTCTCCAGCAGTTCCCTGTCCCTCTTGAACTGAGGGGCCCAGAACTGGACACAATATTCCAGATGAAGTCTCACCAGGGCAGAGTAGAGGGGGAGGAGAACCCCACGTGCACCCTTTGTATTTCCCTAGCGCTGTCTGACAAAATCCAGCCTGGACCCAGCTGAGGAGCTCGACATGTTGTCAGCGTACATCAGGACAGAGTTTACAATGCCATTTCCACGCAGATATCACAGGGTGGACACCAAAGAGGCTGGAGTGGTGCAGGGGTAAGGCTTTGAAGTGTGACTACCAGAAGTCTAGTGACAGGAACGGATGGCCTGAAGCAATAGCATGCTGCTGGTTCCGGAGGAGACTGCCTATATCCAAAGCGGGTACATTGAGGGAGGACTTCCCTTTGTTTCAGTCTAAATGATCTCTCATCAGAAAAAAAAAAGGGGGGATTCAGGGGTGGTTAGTGGGCTGTCCTAGGACATGAAGCACTGGCGAGAAGGGTAGGCAGGCAGTGCCTTCTCTGTTCTTAGGTGTGGCTTACTGGAAGATTTCAAGGTAAAAGAAAAAAAAATCTGCCTCTGGCCCAGGCAAGGAAGGCTGTTTGAGAGCTCTTTTCTGCTTGCATTTTTCATTTGTTTGTTTGTTTGTTTGTTTTACTTCTTTTGTGGGGTGCTCTGGATTTCTGGGCACGTTGCCAGGGGTTGTGTGCTTTGCCAAGTGGCAGCCTCACATTCTTGGGCGGCAACATCCTGGTTCCACCCTATCCTGAACAGGGTGTGCTCACACACCCGCATGTACCGTCAAGCACGCTTCATTTCGGACAGAGAGATGTTTGGTGAAGAAAAGTTAGGCTAAACCTGCATTTCTCCCATCAACTGACCTTAGTTACTGTACTGGCAGCTATAAAACGGAGCTTGACATAGCAGCGTGGGATCCTTTGGAGAGATCCCAGGAGAAGAGATGCTCCCAGACATGCGCTGGCTCTTCCCACTGTCCTCAGGCAGCAGAATTTGCTGTTGCTGTAGAGTGGCATACTGTGACTTGAGTGACAAGGCAATTCCACCCACTAGAAATGATGTGGATCACTGTCACGTTCTCCAGCAGGGCAGAGATTTCACCTGCAGCCCATCGCCCACCGACATTTACTATCACCAGGGCTGGCCGGGACGGGGAAGGAAAAACTTAGCAATGCAAAGGTCTAAACAGAAAAGAAAATGGTTACTCATCTGTGCAGCAGAGGAGAAAAGAAGAACGGCTAAAATACCACAGCAGTGCCCACAGAGAGATGTGCAGTTCGGGGGAAGGATGCCCAGTTCGCCGGGGGGCGGGCAGAGGCAGCTGGGGCCACGGGCGCGGGCTCCGCTCCGCAAACGCGCTCCCACGGCGCGGGGCCCTGCTCCAGCGCGGCCACGGACAGCGGCCGGGCTCCTCCTGCAGCCGCCGCTGCGCTCACGCGTGCCTACACCCCACGGGGGGCGCGCAGACAGCTTCTTCAGGGACCTGAAACCACCCCCGTTAATGCCGCGGGTCTCCCCGGCCCCAGCAGAACCGGTGACACCTTTCCCAGGGGCGGCGGCAGCGGTGTCTCCCCCTCCGCGGCGCGGGCAGGCCGGGCTCCGGGCACTAGAAAAAGCCGGGCTCCGGGCACGCCGGACCCCGAGCACGGACGCTGCGGGACCGTCCGCCGCTGCGCAACCCCCGCCTCGGCCAGGCCGGGCCGGGCCGGGCCGCCCCGCGCGGGTGCCGCTAGGGGGCGCTGCAGCTGCGCGGGAGCCACGAGGGGTCCTGGGGCGCGTCCTCAGCTGTCACGCGTTCGGGGTTCGTGTGTTTGGGTTTGTGCCCTTAGGAGGCATCAGGGATGGTGGCAGGCGAGATGCTTCAACAAACGTAACTGTGTTCTCGTTAGGAAACACTTCAAGGGGATTTGTTGAGACTCAGCTTTGACTCAAGGTTGCCTGGGGGTTTTGCCTGTGCACAGGATAAACCATAAGGTGGACAGAGGCTGGCAGCAGACTTCAGGAATGTCAATAAATACTCCAGTTCTGCATTTGGGGAAAAAAAGCAAGTGGTGTCCCTGCTGCGGAGGAAACAGTAGGTGCCTCAAGGCTCTAAACAGCTGTGATGTCAGACATCTTAAAACAAGAAAATGTGTATTGTTAGCACCCCAGAACTTTCAAAAGGCAGACAAATGCTTTGAGTCACTAAAACTCACTTGCAGAAGAACTGGAAGTCCAAGGGAATCTCCAGGGGGCGGGAAAGAAGGTCACACCGGAACAGTCTTTTGAAAGACACCCAGAATAACTCAGGCAATTCAGGCTGTGAACTTCTGTCCAGCCCGTAGCCTGAAATTGCCTGGATTCTTCTGGCTACAGACCTGATGGAAGTCTATACCCTGAAAGGTGTGCTGCCCAAAATGGCTGTGTTAATAAATACCAAAATAAAATTATGCCAACTGACATGGACTTACAGAAAGTAGATTTTGCTGAGATTTGGTACCTTTTTCAGAAGAGTAAGAGTTTAATTCATAAAGACAGTTAGGAAGACAGTGATAAAGCATGGGGCTTTAGTGCATAGTTCTTTGATCATGAAGTTATTGCAAATTAATATACTAGATGGTTCAAAATCCAGTGGTTAACTCAATTTTTAGTCTCAATGCTAGACGATGAATCATTGTTCAGTAGGGGTGTTAACTAGCAGAGATCCACCTGGATTGTCTCCTGGCCATTTTCCATTTTAGTCTGTGATACAGAAGAAAACATACACTCATTGTGTTGCAACAGACATGAAAACCAGAGGAACAGAAACGAAAATAGGTCACTGGTGTAATCAGTTGGTAAACAGAAAGCAAGCATATAAAGTGCTTTATCACAGGTAAACATGAAGCTAATATATCTAAAAACGGAGATGAAGGCCACAGTCATAAGACAGGAAACTATACTTTGAGGCAGTGACTCTGGAAAGGAGTCAGAAGAGGGGAACAGCAGCTGAACAGAAACTCCTACTGAAAGGAGACCTGGAGGGGTAATGTAATCCTTAGACATAAAGGCAGGAGAGTCTTGAGTCGAGCTAATGACATTACCATATTTTGAGATTTGGCACTAATCTTGCCATTATGCTGAAATGCTGGGTCTAGTTCTCCTAGGCTCGGGTCGGGGAGGATGTTGCCACATTAGTGGGGGAGAGGTCGGTGTCATTTTGCTGTGTTAGACCCAGAGCACAGGAGGAAGGAGCTAACATGCAGTTGCTTACTGACGATAGGAAAAAAGGGACCCCTGCAGAGCACCTGCTTCAGCCCCCTGCTCGGAATGGGGCCAAGTTAGCACATGCTGCTCAGGGTCTTTTCCAGTCAAGTTGTAAATATGCCCAAGGATGGAGACTCCTCAGTCCCCCTCAGCAACCAGTGCTTGAAAGTCTTTTTTTTTCCTAACGTGGTGGTGGAATTTCCTTCTTCTTCCCCAGTAGGCAAGTGTCAACTGGTGTTTACAGGAGAAGGCAGTACACTTGATGGCGATGCAATGAGGGACAAACTTCTTTGCAGGGAGGTGGCATTTACATTCTTCAGCGTGCTCTTGATCTAACTGGTTGCTCAGCAACTCGTCTCCAGTGCAACCAGATAAGATTTGAATAGCAACATTGTTCTTCCAGTCAGCAGGCAGTTAAATAACCAGGTAGTTGACCAAAGTGTTTGATGAAGTCAAAGTAGACTCTGTTTGGACCAGTACGTTAATGATCATTGTGTTTACCTGCCTCCATTTCATGTTCATCTTCTCATGCCAATTTTAGTAATTTCTGGTTCCCTCTCTAGTAACATCTGTTGAAGAAATTTATAAAATCTATAAACCAATCCTAGTATCTGTCTGCGTTGAGTTCTGACTTGCCGACAGCACTGGACTCCTTCCTCAAGTCTTCCACTCACAAGTTATATGATTTTCCTCCTACCTTCGGTTTAATTTGTAAGTGAAAAGCTCAAAGTTTTGTGATTTTCAAGTTTCCTTATGCATAATGTTCAAGCACGAATAAGTCCACGTTTTGTAGCCCTCAGGATTTTCTTCTCTTTTTGGCTGACTGGACAGCAGCTGGTTTTGGAACTGTTTCTAGGCAGCAGTGAAGCTGGCATGTTTCCTTCCCTCCTGACAGCAATCACAATCCTGTCTGTTTAACTGGCAGGAGGTACAGAGAAACCTGTACAAAAAAAACCCCAATATGTAAATAAACCATGACCTGAAACCTCACATTGCAGTCATGAGGATCCAGCCCTGTCCGAGCTAGGACTGAGGGCGATGTACTGGCTGTTGCGGGTTCCAAGGCGAAGCGGTGCAGGGGGTTAGTGCAGCAGCCCTCCCTGATGATCAACCCAAGTACGAATCCCAGCCCAGATTGCTTTCAAAATGCAAGCAGGAACCCTCCACTGATTCCCTTTCATTCATCAGAAGACCTGCAGAAATGCCAAAGCCGTACAGCAAGTTGTTAGCAAACATAACTCGCTGCACATCTGTTAGTACCATGTGCTTGAGAGATGGTAATACATTGAAAGACAGCAAATGATACTAATCTTGGCAAAACAGCTGACTTCCCTGACCCACAGATGAATGTAACTGTGTTAAAAGCAGTAGCTTCACGAGACATTAACTTAATCTCCCAGGACAGTTACAGAGAAAGAAAAAGAAGAGGGTTAGTCAAACAAAAATATTCATAATTAATACATTATAACTCATATATAAATTTATTTTTTTCAAGGAGATTTGTAGGCATATGGATACTGCAGCATTTAACTTGTTGGGGTTTTTTTTCTTTTCTTTGAGAAACAGCTGAGAGATGTGTAGTTAAAATATTCTGTGTCTGCACACCTGCAGAGTGCAGGTTAAGGCAGCTTAATGCCAATTAACTTGTTGGGGTTCAAAAGAGAGGTGTGGTGGCTCTTAGACATGTTTCTGAAGCTCTGTGGGAAACCTTCACTGTGGAGAAGCCAGCTGGCAGGACACACCCCACAGCATACACCTACTTTTCTTTCTGTGCTTTGAGAGAACTGAGCCAAGCTGTCTCTGCATTCACATACATCTGTAAATTCTTTTGGAGAAGATGGGGAATTTATAAATATGGGAGGAGATAGCTCTGTAGGCTCAGAGATTTGCCTCTGCAAGACTAAGAGAGAGATCTGCTGTTGACAGCACTTACAGCCTGTTAAGAATGCTGGACTACCTCCACTTAGCTGCTACGCTTTTCATTACGATAAAGTCTGGTCTATCATGATGTTTGTGGACCTGATAGGAAAACTGGGAGCGGAGTAACTGTTAGTTCTGGCAGCTACACAAGCCTGGTTAGGGCTTGTGCAGTCTTAAACACCTCACCTCAAAAATATTTTCCATTTGTAAAAACCCCAAAAGCTCAAACACATCTATGGCTTTCTGGCAAAAACCAAACAAAGGAAAAAAACATAAAAACTATGTAAAGACTCAGCTTTGACAAATGCTAGCTTACAGCGTTTCCCTTAACACCAAACTTACTTTTTCACAGTAGCTCTAAATGATAGCACTGAAAAAGGGTAGTCCTTTTGCACTACCTTGTCTGGAACAAAATTGAATTTGACAAATTATTTAGAAAACTATAAAGAGAAACACTGTTACAGACTCTCTCATGTACAGTCATACAGGTGCCAAAAGTTCTTCTTGTTCAAAGAATACCTTTGATTCAGACAGGATAATGCATTTTCCATTTTACTGGCATACAATCTGCTGCTAAGGGCATGCTTCTTAGCAAAGGAAATGGCATCCTATTGTGTCTTGCATGACAGATTTGCAGTTGCCAACCTGTAAACAAGAGCTGACATTGAAATACTGAGTATTTTGTAGAAAGTTTTTTAAAAATTGAGAATCTGGCTATGGTTTCTACAGCCAGGGCAATTGCGATCCTAGCGATTAGCTCCAGGACTTTCACACAAACAGCTGTTTCTTTTTGTGAAATTATTATCTCGTAACAGTGGTCATTCTGCAAAATCCAGTCAAAATCAAGAAGGAATAGAAAGTATATGTGTGTCACTGACTATGTGCTACTGCTGAACTTCCAGGAAAGCCTGCTGATTAGTTGCTCAATTTCTTTGGAGTGAGTACTAGAAAGATAAAGCAAGTACGTTCTTATTAGTTGGAAGAAACACTCTCTTTCATCTTACTGTGCACTATCAATTTTTTTTGTAGGAGGCGTGCTAAATATTGACACTAAAAACACTGATGCCAAAATATGTATTTCAATAACATTTCAGTAAAAGAATAGTGATAAGAAAGCTTAGATATGATGACACTGGAATTACAGCAGTGTCTGAGCATCAGGAGATCTGAATTCAGTTTCCATCTCTGCCCTCAGAGTGTTTGCATTAAAAACATTTAATTTTACATACTTCAGCTCCCCATCTCCAGCGCTGCTTCCTGTTTCATCCTATCCACCTGCTTCATCCATCTAGAACAGACTTTTTTAGGGAATAGTCCTTAAGTATTTGGGTAGTACTCATTTCATAGATGCCTTGATGTTAAAAAGACCCAATAAAACTTCAGAGTATTACAACTAGGGAAGAATAATTCACATCACAATAATAAAGAGATAAAGGTATAAGGAACCATAAAAGACCATTGATTCATGCAGAAAGACCAAAGTTTCTTAGAAGGCTCACACCAGAATTGCCCATCAGGATGGTGGGATTTGCTTTAGCCTCAGCAAAGGAAGTCAAACCAAAGTTTGCAATCAGCTTTTAACAACGGCAAGACCAGGTCTGGGGAATTCAGACACTTCATTCAGCCAAAGTTTAATATCAGGGGTTTGGTAGGTTGGATGAAATAAAACATTCATACTAATATTTCTAGGATAGAAATTACTTGTTTTAGTATGCATGAAATTGATAGTTCACAAATAACAAGAAATTAAAGCATAGAGTTCCTTGTGTGGCTATTTGTTTATTTATGTTTTTTGAAACCTGATTTCTGAGGTTGGATACATTGAGTTATCAGTGAATATTTAAATATAACAGGCATGACAAATATAATTACAAGCTCTAGTTCAGAGAATGATCTAAGATGAACTGATGACCTTCACTTTCAGGAAAAAGAAAAAAGGTTGTAATCTGTTGGGAAGTTTGCCCTCATAGCTAGGAAGGGAGAGACTGTCAATTCCTACTATCCACAGTATTGCGAACACTATATGTGAAAGGTTCTTATTCCTATTGCTCTCAAAACCAGAAAATATGAAGAAAGTGAAGAGGTGTCTAAAGACAGGGGAAATACAATCCATTATGAAGGCTCGGGGCTAAAGGATACCTATCAATCTCTGTAGTTCCACTGGGGGCCCACCAATCTTTGCACAAACTGTAGTGTCATATCATGTGCTTACACAGTCCTTTATAACAGAAGATAATATAGGTGATGGTGTCCTGCCTTGGAAATATGAAAATGGCCAAAATCCAACCCATGAATGACAATTTTCTTCTATGTTGCCTAGTCAGGGATTAGAAAATGCCACTTGGTAAACCAGGTGCTTTTTTGATGCAGCCTCTTTCCCTCACTATTAATTGACCTTGTTTCCCAAAGTGAGCCTCTAATTGCTGTGTGACTGCGTGCCGTCTGTCAATAAATCCTACTGATTGACTCCAATTTCTCACTGCTTTAAGTTGCACTTTCTTGTTCCCTCAAATGTTCTTTTGTTCTCAATGCCTGTATGTTCACCAGACTGTGTGGTCTCTCCTTTATTTCACTCCAGCAGGTGCTTGGCATTCTGCATCTTCTGTTTCAGATACATGAGTGGCTCCACACATTTGTGTTGTGAATATCATGGCTTCAAACCCTGAAAGACTTTTATGTCCCAAAACGTTCTTGTTACAGATTTTATCCTGCCATCTGATGTGCAATATGGCCCACAGATGGCACAGATGAAACCACTCTACAAGCTGTAAATGTTGATAGTCAAAATAGAAAGTTAAAAGAAAACATATAATGAATGTCTCTTCCTTTCCAAAAAAAAAAAGCAAAACAAAAATAAGCCAAATAAGAGAAGAGTTACTGTATTAAAGCTACCAGAATAATTCTCATTCAGAACGTATCTCTAAGTAAAATAAAACAGTTTGAAATGTCAAGGGAAATCTAGACTGCAATTACTGGCATCAATTTAGATATAATTAAGTCATCTAGGTTAGAATGATAATATGCTGTAGCAGGTATTCTACAGGCACCTTGATATGCTTTCAAATCTCTCACAAACTTTTAACAGTAATAATAATATCACTGTCTAAATCTGTCCAGGGTCACATGGCAACATTACCTCAAGGGACTGACACTGATAATGTTTAATTCCATTGTATTTTGCAGACTACCAACAGCACAGTTGACATATACAGCATACAAGCAGACATATTAGAATGGCAGCCTAAATGCTTTTGCAGCTACCTACTTCCAAGTTTACACAAAAATAAAGCATACAACTTAGAACAGGCAAAGTGGCAAAGCCTTAGGACTTGATCCTAACACCTGATCTGACTTGGCAAAGTCTCTTAAATTTTGCTTCAGCTACATTTTTAGCTATCTATTGTTACGGGTCATATTATTAGCAACTTTATAAATACACAGATACCAAGGTAGTTAGGCTAATGGAGGTAGCATGTCTTCAGGTAATCTGCGGCTTAAGCCCAGCTCTAAGCAATTCAAGTATGTGAATAGTCATGTCAAAGCCAACTGATTTAGCTATTCACATAAAAATTACATAATCTCAGAACCAAAGTACCCAATGAACAAACTAGTTGCAAAGCTTTATTTAGGAGGTACCTTGTTTTTTGAGAACGTTTTTTGAGAACAGCTGTGACATGAGAATGTATGTAAGAAAGTTCTGGAGCTCATGGCTGTAGCCACGAGCTAAGGATTACCAAGGTACTACAAAGAAGTGACAAAGAAGTTGGTAGGAAGTCAACTTCCTTTGGTATTTCCTAACGAAAAAGTTGGTAGGAAAAAAAATGTGTATCCAGAATTATAAATTCATATGGATGCATAAAAGGCAGTGATGTATACATTTTGTATAAATGTTGCTTGAAGATTCTTTCCCAGCAAGTTTGTTATGCAAACTGTGTAACAATATGCCCCAGCCTTTGGTCTCTAATTTATCTACACAGATATATGCACCCATTACTGCACTTTTGCATCCCATTCAATGAAATAAAGTGCAAAACAGCATGTAATGAAAAAGCATTGCTCAAATTAAAGTAAACCAAAACAGAACCGATAGTGAAAGCATCCTTACTGCATATCAGAAAGAGGCAGAAAAAGGCTAACTTTGTTGAATGTTCAAAACCATCTACCTTTTCTATTAGACAGACCTCCATTTCTCATTTCTGGTCCGATCAGCAGTACTGCAGTGCCACAACATTGCTGTGCCATCTCTGCTTTCTCCAGGAGGTAGGGACAGTTTTTTCCTCTCCCATTTTTTGATGGAAATTCTTATTATCTGTGGTAATGAGAACACTCACTAGGATGCTGGCATTTAATATTTTAACCAGCAAATAAAAAAAAAAAGGATGTGAGAAAAGTACTGGACATCTTTTGCTCTCAACCTTACACAGCAGCAGGTTCCTGTCAAAGAAAAACAAACAACACTATCACTTTTTTTGTCACTATCACTTTTTTCTCAGCTGTTGAGGCAAAAGGATAGGACACTGTGTAAGACTGAACCCCATGGTCCTGAGAGAAGAAAAGCCTTTTTGAAAGGCTCTCAAAAAATACACCATTTGAAAAGGGAAAAAGAGAGGAGATGGCTCATATGGTAGCTTAATCAATCAACGGTAAAAGGAAGAAAATGCAAAGTCATTTTCCCCCAGTTCAATGGATATTTACCCTCAGAGCACCCCGCTGTACTTCCAGTCTCCTTCCCACGCTCCTGCTAAGTCCGACCTTCATCTATGCACACACTAAGAACCCAAACCCGCTGCTTCCCCACACAGCCTTGGGCTCCATTTACAGCTTTAAATGTTCCAGATCCTTCAGTTTCCATCCCCTCCAACGCACTCAGATCCCTTCATCTCCGCTCGCCTTGCCTTGAGCCCAGTTTAATGTAATCTTTGACACAAGCTTGCGCACAGCGCCCTTCCCTAGTCTGTCTCCAGTGTCCTCCTAGCACACTAAGCCCCTTCAGCTTCTCCTTTGCTGTTCTCAGGCTAGCTCCACTGCTAACTAAACCCGAAACAAAACGGGAGGTGACCCCTCCAACTTTAAGCTCTGCCCTAGCCCTGACTGGCCCGCACCGTCTCTCAGGGGTAGTGCGGACGGCACCCCCAGTGCCATCTCCTGCCTCCCCCAGCCACCGGGCCACGCTGGATTTCTGACAGGGTTTTGACGCTTCCCAGCTCCCTCCTTGGTCCCCTCCGCGCAGGGCCTCATCCCCTCCCTCCCAGTATGGAAGCACCCCGGCTCGCTCTCTCCTCACCGACCCTGCGCCGCCATGTCCAGCTCTCACCGCCCTGCCTGCCTCCTCCGCTAACGCGTGTCCAGCGCCCGTTCCCGACCCATCGCCTCGGTCCCTGGCACGACGCGGCCGCCCCCCTTCCCAGCCCCTCCGTCCTGGGGCCTGGCCCGGGACGGGGAAGCCGCTCCTCAGCCCTGCCGCCCGCTGGACACCCCCTCACCTGAGCGCGGCTCCCCCGCGGAACCGCCCGGTCCCCTCGCCCGCCGACCCCCCTGACCCCGCTCCCTCCCCGCTGTCAGAGCAGGAGGGGCGGCACCTGCGGGTCCGCCCCATTCTTCTCCCCTCGCCTCCCCTCCCCTCCTCCCGCCGGAGAGAGGGAGAGACCGAGACCCGGAGGGAGACGGCTGCACCGAGGGCGCCGGGCGGGACTGTCGAGCGCTGTTGCTCGGTGTGAGGGCAGGGTGGGGGGAGATAAATAAATAAATAAATACATTTACAAAATAAAAAGTGAGGGAGGGGTGGAAGGAGAGCTCTTCAACTTCTCTCTCTCTGCTCAGCAAGGTAAGGGGGCGGCGGGGGGCGCGGGGCTTTATTTCCCCTTCTCGTTGGTTTCTGAGGAGGGCACAAAGGTAGCGGCCCGGGGCGGCGGCAGGCCGGCGGCGGCGCCCCGCTCCCTCGCTGGGTCGCACTCGGTGTCAGTCACCCCGCGGAGCGCAGCACCGGGGCCGGCGGCGGGGAGCTGCGGGTTGCCAGCGGCTCCGCTGTCGGCGGCCGGTGTCACTGGCGGGCTGCCGCTGCCCTNTGGGGTGCAGGTGGCTCTGCTGGAGAGCGGGCGGCGAGCTCCCCCGCTCCGCGCTGCCATGCGGGCGGCCGCCGGCAGGGGGCTCGGCTGCCTCGCCCTCGGCGCCCGGGGGTGGCTTCGCCTCACGGGGGGAGCGCCGGCGGTGGGCGGCCCCGGGGGGACCGTGGGGGGTGTTTGGGGAGCATTTCTGGACATGTACAGGCTGGTTTTGAGGAGAGGGGGACGGGGTGCGGGGTCTTATTGCCGGGGCGGGGTGGGAGGNGTGGAAGGAGAGCTCTTCAACTTCTCTCTCTCTGCTCAGCAAGGTAAGGGGGCGGCGGGGGGCGCGGGGCTTTATTTCCCCTTCTCGTTGGTTTCTGAGGAGGGCACAAAGGTAGCGGCCCGGGGCGGCGGCAGGCCGGCGGCGGCGCCCCGCTCCCTCGCTGGGTCGCACTCGGTGTCAGTCACCCCGCGGAGCGCAGCACCGGGGCCGGCGGCGGGGAGCTGCGGGTTGCCAGCGGCTCCGCTGTCGGCGGCCGGTGTCACTGGCGGGCTGCCGCTGCCCTCCCCTGGGGTGGGCTCCAGCCCTTTGTTGCCGTCGTTTTGGTCCCGGAGGGGAAATGACCCCGCGCCCACGGGGGCAAGGCGGGGGCAGGAAAACCCCCGGGGAGCAGGAGGCTTTTGCGGGAGCAAAGCCGCCCCTGAGGGCGGGCGGGCGGCAGGCANGGGGCGGGGTGGGAGGGGGCAGTGTCTGTCCCTGTCGCGGAGGGGTGGACGTGTCCCTTGGAGACGCGGCCGCGCAGCGGGCAGTAACGGTCGCGCTGGCGGGCGCCGAGGGCAGGCTGGCGTCGCGGGCCCTGTCACGGGCGGCCCTTCGGTGATTCCCTTCAGCGCGGTGACGGCCGATCGATAGGACTTGTTTGCTGCTGGGAAGTAAAGGTGGAAGGGAAAAACCCGTCTCCCATGGCCCGAGCGGCGGCTCCCCAGGGCGGCTGACAGGTTTCCGAAGGGGCGCCCCGGCGCTCCCGGCCCCGGTTAGGGACCAGCCCTGCCCTCCCCAGCGCTTCCCGGGGCCTTCCTGAGATCTCCGAAAGGTGAAAACTTTGTTTAAACCATAGGATTTCGGCCAACCCAGAGGGTGGGCCAAGGGTTGCTGTTTGTTTAGGCCCCAAGCCTGCAAATATTTATCCATATTCTGAAATTTAAGAATTATCAATGGTCAGATGTGTTTAAAGTGAAGGAGAGTTTTTAAGTTACCTGGTGGAAGAGTATTTCCTGTGTCTGCTGCTTGTCAGTGTGTTTGCTTTACACACCCTGAAGATGTGACCTTTTTTGCCTAATTTCACTTGGCTTTCTCTGAACTGGTGACTCTTACAACTTTTCCACTGAATAATATTTTGAATATTATTGAAATAATGTTTAATATTTTTCATACTTCATTGATGCTTTTTTACAAGAAGCTTTTTTTTTTGGAATAAAAGGCTGCTGAAGATGAAAGTGCTGTCTCTTGTTTTCTGACTTCGTGAATAACTGAAGCATAACGTTTTATTACAGTTATTACTCTTTAGAGCTGAGAATGAAGCACATGGGCGCGTGTTTCAGTTGTGGATATAGTTATATATGTGACCTCTGAGAGGACAGGTAAAAGCTTTCTGCACTGATAAAAACTGTAATGCACTTTTCAGTTTGGTTTTTGTTATGGTGTTTGGGATATGCCCTCTAAAGAAAAACAAGGGTGCGTCTTCTATTGATTGAAAAGCTTATTACATAAGGACTAGGGGGATTAAAAGATTTTTTTTTTTTAATGTTAAACCTTATTCTGAAGAATTTGCTTGTGAGTAGGACAAAAGCACATATGGAGCTAGTGGATTAACTTTTAAAATACCTCTTTGCATAAGGACTGTGTGATGATTCTTGGAGTTGTTGGGAAATGTTTACTTTTCCTCGTTTTAACACTTGTGGATTTTGAACATATGCATACTTTTTCTCATGTATTCTCACGTATTTCTGACAAAATGCTCCAGAAAGTCAATGAATAATGTTCAGTATGTGCCTGCCTGTTTAAAGGGTTGAGCTCTGAACCCTGAAGGTTTAATTATACATCTGTTAATACAGATAACAAATAGAGTATATGTTTTAGTTTATTATTGGTAGTGTTTGTGCAAAACAATTTTTTTTGCTAAGGTGTTTAACAGAAAAAGAATTTAGCTATAAAAACCAATATGTATGTACCAGCATATTTTATTAGTTGGGTTTGGCTGTAGATAACATAACAATCAGACATAGTGATGATTTTTTGTTAAGGAGGTTCTTAAGCCCAGGATGTAATAATACTAAAGGAAATAAGCAGTAATAGGCAACCTGATCACTGAGCTTTTATTGGGATAATTAAAATATGTGCAGTTTCTTAAAATCTCACAAAGACATTACAGATGAAAGGAGGGGTGATCTCACTGTGTGAAAAGTTCGTCTAGAATTCAAAAAAGCACATTTGGCCGAGATCTTCTTAAACACGTAACTGTTGGCATTGATATTTGGTGGTTCAACAGGTCACGTCCAAAACGTTTTACAGATACAAGGAAGAAGAAAATTTGCTAGTGTAATTTAGCAGAGACTAATTAGTTGTTATGGGATATAAGGAATGAAACTATTTTTTAAGGGAAATCTGGAAAAAATTATGTATTGTGAAGCCGGTTGTATTATGAATGCTGGGCTATTAATTCAGTCTAAAACTAGATTCACTATAATGTCAGTATAATGTAATGAAAATCTTATTAATGATAGCTTAAAAAAAGGATTGAATGCATTTCTCTCTAATTTTCGGTATTTCTAGGAAATTTTAAGTGGGCGTGGAACTGTAAGGATTTTACTTTCAGCAGTGTAACCTTTTGTTGTAGCTTTCATATTAAGCATTTTAGAGTGGTTTTTAAAAACTGCTTTTATGCTTTGTATGGTTCTATACCATATGTTTTGTATTTAATTCTTTGAATGACCACTGAAGTGCGGCCAGCTTCGGGTGAATGTGGCAACTGTTAACTAGCGCTTAGCAACAGTGCACAATAATCAAGACGGGAAGTGAAGAAGAATACCATGTCTAATTGAAACTACAGGGGGCATTTAAGTAGGTAGGATGTAATTAACAAAACCTGGAGCTTGGACATGATATTCAGGCATCACATCTTTACTCTTGTAAAATGGGCTGCAAAATCATTAATGTAAAAAAAAATTTTTTTGACTTTTGGTTTTATGCCTCAGATGAATAGCCTCTTGGAGACCCTCTTTGAGACCCGTGTTTAGCCTATCCTTGCGTAATCATTTCTTGCACATATTGCAGAAGACACATTTTCTTTTGCTTCTGAAACGGAATTGTGAAAAGAAGGACTGTTGAGAAGACTGACAAATGAAGGAGTAATAAGCCTTGACGTTTTGACAATGATGTCTTTCAGAGAATTAGTCCCGTGAACTAGAGTTCATTAGATATAGTAAGTGATTAAGATATCTCTAATAATCTCTGATTACAGTGGCAGTCATAAAACAACACTGAATTTTTACAATTAAGGTGTTGTTATTTTCTGTAAGAATAATTAACTTTGGTCAAATCCTTTCTTATCATGACATTCCTTAAAGTGTTGTGTCATTTGTAAGAATGTGTTCAAGACATTTTTGCCTAATATAGTTACAGTTTCATTTTTTAAAAATTCCACACCTGATTATTTTGTTTCACGTGATGGGGAAATATATTCATGGACCAGTTTTGTGTCTTGTATATCCCAAACGCATCTTGTTTCTAAGAACTCTGAAAATATTCTCGTATAACAAGGAGAGAGCTAGTAAATGAATTTTCAGTGGGTCATTACAGAGGCTCATTTGCTACTCTGACTATGGCTAGTATAGTCCCTGTTAATGGATTCGAACTTGCAGGTAGGTGGTGAAGATGACTGAAAAATAAGGAGCCATGCTGTGAAGGTGATTATAGTGGTGAACTATCCAGTAGCATTAGGCTCTTAATAGAATAATTAATATTTTTATAATCGAAAAGAAAAACTGCAGAATATCTGTTGGAGGAACTTGTGGATGACAGAATTTTTGGAACAGGGTTTATTCACAATGGGAACAGCCAAATTTTGTACACTGGTGTGATTGGCTTGGAAGTATCAAATAGAGATACGGAGTTCCTTACAGAAATGGTTCTGAAATGTAGTTGTTTTTGTTGTGAGTGACTCCTGAAGCCATGTCAGCTGATTTCTCTTGTCTTATGCTGTCACACAGTAATGTCACACCTTCTTTGAAATTCTTTTGGGACATGAGAGTCCATAGGGAATTGTGTAAATGACTACTTTAATTGAAGTGTATTTAATGTAATTCTCATTGATTTAGCATTTTACGTTCCATGGCACTTCAGAGGTTTAATAAAAAAACCCTTTATACCTTATCTGAAGATCTTGCAGCACATATTGTCAAATTCTGCGGTTAATTTGCCTTTAATGTTTCATTTTTTTTATTGCAGTTGTACTAGAGTAACTAATAAAATGTTCATGAAGTATAAAAGATAGAAAGAACTGTATGTTGAGACATAAAATCACCAGAAGAGTAAGATGGTAGAGACAAGCCTGACTGATAGCAGCCTGAGTCACTATGACAAGATCCGATAGAAACCTTCAATTCGTATTCCCCATGTAAGGTTTTAGAGAGGTTATTCTGAGGTAGTTTTTTAAACTGATGGAGCTATGAACAGCAAAACAGTCTGGGTAGACTTAAGATACTGTTACTTAAGAGATTACCAGACATCTGTCACAGTGGTTCCATGAACAAGCCTGGAGTGACTAGTTTTACAAAATGCTGTGCAAAGGTCCTCATGTGCTCTGTCCTACCTCCATCATAGTTCGCAGTTAGCTCTTTTCAAGACTGTTGGCATGATCTGAGCAGAGCACTTTGAGGCAAGTGAAGAAGTTGGTTAGTGTAACTGTCATCTGAAATGCACTCATTTAATACTGTTCTGGTTTTTTTTTTTCATTTTTTAAATGAAGATTCATCTGTGCATCTCACCAAAAGTAATAGGACTTTCTTGGAATGTACAGTGTGAAGTTGTTAGTTAGATGGTGAACTATTTTACACTGATGCATTTAGGGTGGCAAATGCAACTGAACATTTTGCCAGTACCTCTGTCTTTTTACACTGAATTCTGCTGCATCTCTCTTCGTAGCACCGATTTCTCTGTTGAATGGAGCGTACATCACCAAAATTTCAGAGAAGTTGGTAGACACCTTAGGCTGCTGTTTTTCTCTAGAACCATACAGCATTTAAATTTGGCTTCATAAAGAAGTATTAGTGTGCATATGAAATGTTTTCCCTGCAATGTTCTAGATACTTGAGAGATACTAGGCTTCCCCTCCCCTTTCTTTCATAATGCTACCTCCAACTTCAAAGCTTGCTTTCTTGCAGCTTCTCAGCTCTCTAGACATAAGGATACCTAAGGAGACCTTTTCTGGGAGTTTGATAGTTAAATTATGTTTTTAATTTGGTGGGATTTTTTTTCCCCCGTTAATTCCAGCTGTCTTCTTTTAAAAGATAGAGATAGTTCATATGCAATTTTAATGCCAATACTGAGGGGAACTATGTATACTCTGAGGTGTATGGTCCCTTCCTTGTTGTGTTATCAGTTAAGAGTAATTAGCAGAGTGTTTGTAAATTGCTATATGCCTGATCCTCCACAGTCTTCTTAGTGAAGAGGACACAACCACTTTTTAAAAACTGAAATGTCGCACGGCATACTTGGCTTAGTGAGATGTGAGGTCTTTCAAGATTTGTCATAGCCACTTCAGAGAGCTGTTGCAGTGGTTAAGGAAGAGCAGTTCCCAGTAGATGAGTTAATCTGCTGCTTATGCTGTAAGAAATCTGGGCAACTGCTTCACACTGAAGAGCACATGTGGCAAAACCTTGTCTTTGGTGTCTGTCAGTTTGGGATTTGCAGACGGCCAAGTGCTCCATTCCCTGTCCTGAGCCTTGTGTTGTTCTTCTGTTGGTATAGGATTTGGTTGCTATGAGTTCTCTGCTTACTATCTACTTGTTGATAAGCTATTGGTTGTAATATGGTGTTTCACATTGCATGATTGCTTCTCAGTCCTGCCGTTCAAGAGATCATGCCATCTACTTTTACTGCTTTTGTTCTTGCCTCACTGACCATCTCCCTGTGGCTTGTCAGGAAGGCCCCCAAGTTCTCTGTTCCTTTAGAGCCTTAGGTGGCTTTATTCTCCTGCCCTTTCACACTTTTGGTCCACTTTGAGAAGTGTTGTTTCATAAAGGGAGCTTAATCTTGTGATTTCTTTGAACCATTTACATAGAATAAAATTCTGAGTGCAATGAGGTAATTCCTTTGAGAAGACTGGGAATTAGGTCTTGATTTTTACAGCTACAGTGCCCTTCACTGCATCAAGAAAAGGGAAACAGCTTCCTGCTAATCATGTTCTATGTGATATTTAAGAACATGCCAGTTTCCTAGTCTTGTAAAAAATGCTTTCGAAAATGTGGTTTTGTAGATGAAACATTAAGGTGTTGTTAGTTTTCCTAATCTTAATCTCTTACAGGGAAAATTCTAGTTTCAATAAGAAACTAGATGGATCAGGCAAGTGATCAGTACCAGCTCACAGAGGAGCAATTTTAAAGAAAACCTAAGGGGAGGGGAAGGAAAGGGCAAAGGCATCCAGGAAGACTTTAACGCTTCAGATAGAGGCACACAGAACTACCAATGGGCTATTTAAAAGTAGAAATTCAGAGTGAAAAATATGCATGTCCTCACTGTCTCAGTTGCAGCAGTTTCAGCAAACTTTGAAGGTTTGCTCTTGCCAAATCTTTTTTCTTTTTTTTTTTTTTTTTTTCTTGAGAGTCATCAGTTTTCAAGCCTCTCGAGGAAGGGGAAGATGACTTGCCTGCCAGATTGTTATTTCACTTTCTTCCTTCAGATCTACAGTCATGATTTTAGCAGATGTAGGAGGCAAAGCTGAATTTCAAGGGCATCAAGATTAAAACATTATCTGTCAAAAGCTTTTGTGTCAAGACCTATGGAATCTTTCCTAATGAAACAGCAGGACATCTAAGATTATTTTTTTGTTTTGTTTTGTAGCATTAACTTAGTAATATCCATATTGCTACATGCCTGAAAGTGTTTTGGGTGCTGTCTCAAAAATTCATAGGCAATTGCATCCTCCAGAAGTCCTTCAAGCTGTAGACTTGAAGAGCTAGGGAGGAGAGTGTGTGTGTGTGGTGTGTGTGCAGTCATGTAAATATATATATATATATATATATATATCTGAAAGAGAAAAGGACATGAATTAGAAATGCTGGGGTCTAATTTCATAATGGTCCAATGCCTTAGCTGGTCACAGGATTCTTTAACGATTGCTTGGCCGAGGTGGCTTATGCTGATCTGAACTCCAGCACTGTGTTCCCAGTTTGCCTCTGTATGTGTGTATGACTAGGCAGGAGTTCTTAGTGTGTAGTAGGTGTGCCACTGGTAATGTTATTCAAAACAGTATGCTTCAGGAGCTTTTAAACAAAAGCTACCACCAAAAAACCCCACTTTTATTTTGAACAGCAGATGTGACCTCCTGGCAGAAAAGCCTGAGGAAAAAAAAAAAAAAAAAAAAAACAACAAAAAAACCCCATTCTTCTGGCTGCTCCCAGCTATCATAATGAACAGTGTTTGCTTGCTGACTGTCCAGCATGGTTGTTTTATTGAGAGATGCTTTGTGCCTGATGGCTGTGCAGATGGATGCTCAGTTTTCATCTGCAGTACAGCTGGCTGGCTTTCTGTTAGGGCTGGCTTTGGGGCAATTCCAGTTGTGATGTGGATTTGGTGTAGAAAGGGGGAGGCTGTGCTTGTGGTAGGGGTTAAGCACTCCTCTACGAACTGCAGTGTAGGTTTTCAGCTCCGTTTGCTGTCACTATGGTAAATCCATTTCTGATTATGTGCTAAGGCCAGACAGATAAACTGCTGAGCTGAACTTGTGAAGTTGCCTGTGTGTTACAGAGTTCCTCCTGCTGAAAAAGGCAAATCTACATAACCTGTAGGTTCAGAATAGTTGAAAATTCATCCTAATATTGTTGCTTTGAAGTCTGTCTAAAAGTGAAAAAAACACTTTGCTTTTGATCACCATGTTTAAAGGATCCTGTCCCAGCAGTGTAATAAATGAGAATTGGATCTGGGACTCTCAGTACAAGACGGTATTTTTCCAGATGCTTTTTAATTGAACTGTCCTGTGAAAATGGGCTAAACTTTGAATTCAGTAACATGCAGTTCAGGGTCTTAGGGCTGAAAAAGAGAGGAATGCAACAGACGCTGCATACTTTTGATACTTGTGATACGTGATGATACTGGTATCTTGAAGCTTGTGTTCTCTCTTCTGATTCACTGTATAAACAAGTACAGCATGAACCTCAATGTATAACCTTGACACATGACTGGATCTTTGCTTTGTAGTTCATTAGTAGTTTGTCCAAATTGCAAAAAGTGCATATTGGGAAACAAAGTGTTTGCATCGATAAAGCATTTCATTTTCTTTGAGGAAATGTTGTATTTTGTGCCTCAGACTTTTCATTTTCAGGAAACAGACCTTTAGTTCTTGTTTCTTTGTAGTCTAGTTGAGAATTGCTGAGAACCTCCCATTTAAATTTGACAAGTTAATAAATCAAAACTATTGATGCAGATCAGCCATGAAACAAAATACATCAGAACTGTGTTTTATTTTCACAGGATTTCCAGTGTGCCCTTGCTTTGAGTGTGAGGTTGGACTGGTTGAACTTCAGAGGTCCCTTCCAGCCTGAATTATTTTGTGATTCTGTTGTTTGTTGCAAAGTAGGGCAGTACAAAACCCATAAAGCTAGGCAGTATTGCCTGTTGGTAAAATACAGCTTCCCAAAATAATTAATCTGGCCAGAGGACTTTGCAAACATAGGCAAGGAACAGGCTACTGGCAGCATGAGCTGTTTCGGTAAACTACTTTCTGCTGTCTTCTTCCTAGGCGTTTTTCTGCTGTGTGCTAGATGTGGTTTCTGTATGCCTTCAGAAATACTTGCTGATAGCTTATCCAGTCACACACATCAACAGAGACACAGTGAGTTCTGTTACTGGCAGCTGTCTGCAGGTCTTGCCATGTTACTGGAAGGCAACCCAGAAATGGTGTGCTGATGGAGGCATCGCTGGGCGTTTGTTAATAGGAAGGCTGCAAAGCTTGAGTAATGCTGTAAGAGGTTTCTTGGCCTGTCCAGGATGGAAGATTGAGCATCAAAGGGTAATAATTATACCTGATGGATTGACTTCCATGCATTGCCTAGAATCGGTCTGTCTAGATTAATGCTCATGATCAAACTTTTTACTTTAAGGAAACTTAAAATAAGCCCAGTGCCATTAATTTTAAACCTTTTCAGCACTGAAAGAAAGTGTGCATAAAAATTAGATTTTTTTTGTTGTTTCAATCAATCACAACTACTTATTTTGTTAATTGGTGACATTTGAGAACTGCTGTTCTCATTTACATGCCCTTGTGCATCTTTCTGATAAGTGAGTTGTATGTGTGTCCATGTGCTTTATTTTTCTGCACATGTTGATTCTTATGTGATGATGTGGGTTGCAGTTTCCCCTCCAGCTGCCATATTCTAGCTGAACATACTCCATATGTAGAGGAAAAAAACCAAACAAGCCTGGAAGGAAGGTAGTTGTGCTTTTTAGTTCCAGTTATGAAGAGAGGAATGGAGGCTGGGTGACAACATACCTTTTCCTGCTCCAAATGATTATCTGAATAAACTGCGGGAAGCTGAGGTTTTATAAAAAAGCCAGCAAGGGTTGAGAATAACTAGAAATTGACAAACGGAGATTGGATGGTCTTTGAGAAACTCAATTTTAGGAAGAAGTTGACTGGCGAGTTAACAAGGGCAAGAGAGCAGGACTGTTTTATGTTTCATAACTAATTCTTTGCCCCAAGGACAGAAAATGAGTGTATTCAAGGCTGATGCCTGGAAGGAGGTGAGCCTTGGGATGAATTCATTAAAACAATTCTGCCCTCCTTGTTCCGAAGTGCAGTTCATGCTGAGAGGGACTGATACATTTCTCATTAAAAAATGCTTGTTGAAAATGAGGTCTGTTCTGTGTGTTGTCACAGTGGCTTTCTGATCTGGAATAAATCGCATAAACTGTGTTTCTTTTGGCTAGCATGCAGAGGTAAGAGAATACCCGAGTGAATCTTATGTCTGTACTGTTGTTAAGTGTGCCAGAAAAAATAGCTGCAAACTATGAATATATAAGGAGAAAATAGTTTAAGAGAAATGGCTTCTTTTGAAATGGATTGATGTCAGACTGGTGAGTAAACTGTTAAATGCAGTGTCACCATATAGCCATATGAAGGATTGTGATTTTCTTTGTTTTGGAAATAAGGCTTGCAGTGATCTGTCTGCAGTCAGTACTTGCTTACCTATCCCTGATGTTTTGTAATTCCTTCTCTATTTCTACAGCTAGACTTATTTTTACTTAGAACTTTTAACTGATGATCACTGTTCTCTACCATTCTATTCCTTTTCCCATCCTTTATTGGAGAAAGGCACTGCTATGATTTTAATAAGTTTTTTGTATTCAGTTGATCTTTGGGTTCCACTTCTGCTACTGCTGAATTGCTTGCTATTGAGAAAATATGTTTTTGTAATGTTAGCTTAGGTTTAGTACATCTCACCAGAGCAGGTCCGAGGTAACTGAGGAATGTTCTTGTGTTCTGAATGTGGCCAATTGTGATAATGTTCTGTGACAACAAAGATGGGGATTTGTTTGGATCATTTACAGATACATCCTTTATTTTGCTGGAGAACGGCTTAGTTCAAGTTAAAGAGTCAAGTTAAACTTAACATAATAGTAGATTGAGTTAGAAGACTTAGAGTTCTAAACTAGCAGTTTGAGAGCTAAAGAATCCAAAGAAAATCTCTTGCTATTTTTTTAAGAAAAAAGCACTGGAAAGCAGGCTTCTTAGACCTCACTTCAGAGGGAGGTTGGAGGTAAACTCGCGCCCTTTTACATTTTGACCAAGAATGTGCAGTGTGTCTGGGGATTCCACCTTGGCCAAGGAATACGGAAGTTTCTTTGGTCACTGAAGAAAAGCGAAATGGCATACTTAAGAGGGGAAAAGGAAACAACCTTTCTTTCCCCTCTTATATGGTTATCTCTCTCTTATCATGACAGAGCACTGCAAAGGTCATACATTTGTGAATGCAAGAGAAAAAGCCTCTTCTAAAACTGGTAAATGCTTATGCAAAACTACAATGTAGCTTTTTCCGGTATGATGGATTATGTACCAGCACGCAGAGAGCGTGGGGCTTCTGATGCCGTGCTATATTTCACACCGTTTACACTGGTATTCCAAAGAAACAAAACCACTGCAGTCCATACTTTGTCTAATATGCTATAGCAAGGTTACTAACACACATTAGAGAAAAACTGTATTTTTTTCATGTCTTTTTAGACAATGAATATGGTAGAAATTGAGATATATCCGTTACTGAACAGCTGTGGGATGACAGTCGTTGCCTGCCTGATCAGAGAGACTAGTTCCAGTGAAGGACTGGATTTGTTACAGGGCTCTCACTAAGCTGTGAAGAGGAGAGGAAAAACAGCTGTGAAAATGTTGGTGTTGGCCTTGAATTTACATAAATAACAGCGTGCTTTCATTTGAATGCTCAGGGTGATATTACAATGTGGACTTGTGTCTGCAGAAGATCTGATTTTACTTCTGAATTCTACCACTGAGAGAAGACCTATGGCTTCTCCATGCCTCAGTCTCCCTGTCTCTAGAACAAGGGTGGTGGTTGTCCTGGGAGTTTTTTAAGCACTGTATTACAGTAACAATTAGCTGTTATGGTCTTCTATGGCTGAGCCTAGAGGGTCCTTAGCAAAAGTCTCCTGTCAGGACCTTGGGCTGCTGAGTTTCAAGCTTCTGTCAGTAGGCTTTTGACATAGTAGACCAAATTATGTCCTTGGCATACATACAAACAGTTGTTAACTTGGTTTTTGTGTTCAAACCTTCTGTTTAATTTCACTTAAGTGTAATTAATTGCATTTAGATGTCTCAGTCTCGAGTTTCACTGTGAGATCTGGTTGCTGTGTGTGCGGAGCCGGGGCAGCGTCTCCTCTGAGATGGCTTTGTGCTGAAATGGATTTGAAAGTGCAAGGCCCTTCATCTGCGCAGCAGCCCGTGCGTGGGGCTCTGTTAACCCATGGTAGTGGTGCTAGCCAGTATCTGCATAGGTATTAAAAGACTATATGAAATACCCAGTGAAAATAGGCTAGGCTGTGTCTCACTGGGGGTCTTCAGCTGGCTAAAGCAAGAAGTAGTCAAGGAGGAAATAAATAAAGCCTTTGCAGACCCCATGCTGTCACAACCTTTCCCCTCCCCCACGTACTCCCCTCTTTTTTTTTTTTTTTTTTTTATTTGGCCATATGTTTTAGTAGTCTAAGTAGGTGTCAGTGGTAATCCAGGCTCCACACTTTTAAAAGGTGATTACCCAGTTTGTTGTCGAAGTGAGACTTTTTCTTCCCCATTTAATTTTTGTAAGGACCATAATTGTAAACTTTTTAAAAAAATTTATTTTAGATTACTCTTTGTATAACTAAATTTAACTACATCTCTCTGTTCTTCGTGGCCTGCCAGCCTGTTACCAGTTTGTATGATAGGGCATCAGACAAACCGGTTTGTTCTCTGAATGCTAATCTGAATTTCAGAGCCTCTGTCCTTTACCCCTTGGCTCTCTGCTCCCCTCCCTCTCTTCTCTGCTCTCCACAAACAGCCCCATCAGGTCTCTTTCTCCTTTCCGCCCCCCACCTCCCCTTCTTTCCTCCCCTGGTCCAGCAGGAAAGTAAACGTTGATTATCTTTTCCTACTTATCCCTTAGCCTGAATAGCTAATTGTCGCTTAAGGTTGTTGATATACTAGAGAATTAATAGTCTGAATATTCAAATGATTTGAAAGTCTCCTGGTCTGTATGTTAATTAAAGATACTGTGATGCTTTTTGGGGATTACATTTTATGGACCTTTATAGGTTGAATCAGGCACAGGGTTTTATGATGACTTTTATAAAAGGTCACCTCTTCTGTCAGGGTGTGATGATGTTGGTTTTATATAAAACAATGGGAAGGAATTCTCCTCCTTGGGGGAGTAATTTCAGCTCTCCAGTGAACCTTGGCAAACACGGAGGGGTTGCTAACTGGCATTGGTCCCCTTGTAACCCACCTTCATGGTAGCTCTCATGGCATGGTTACAGTTGCCTAAAAAAGGGAAAAGTGGCTAGTGTGTGTGCAGAAACACATTGTCATTACACAGAATAAACCCTCATACCTGTTATTTAAAAAATAAAAAAGCCCACAAACATGCCGCCCTAGTAGATTGAAATGTATGTGTGTCAGGGAGGAGGAGAATAACACGTAGGAGAAGATTTATGCCTTCCTTTGGGCTGTTGCTTGGAAACAGAAAATGCCTCTTAAGCTTATTTTTGGAGAGGGGAGGGGTGAAACTTGATTCAGTGACCATCTGTCCTGAGCTGGTTGATTTCCTGTTGAGCTCTCCTTTGTTTCTGTCAAACAATTGATTGTTACCCTTTACAGATAAGAATACTGTTGGTGACATTGCCCTGAATCAGCAGGTTGGCTTGTGGCAACCACAAAACAGACCTATTACCTTAAATTTTATTTTTCTTTTTAAATGTTTAAGAGGTTTTGGTTCTTCTGAGGCCACTAACTGTGGTTTTTCTAGAGTTTATTTATCTGTGTTGTGGTTTTGTTTCCTTTTTCCTCTTGGGGAGTGCCCATCAGTACAGTAGATGACTGTAATAAATATAGTTGAAACATATTTTTTAAAGAGGATGTAATAATACCCTCTTTTTAGTCTGAAATCATTGGGGAAAAAGCGGCCGTGGTTTTGGGTTCACTAAGCCTTTTGGCAGTGGGGGGGGAGCAGAAGTTAATTGAAGTCGCTACTGAAGAAATCCCCACTGTTTCTGTGAAAACAAAACCCAGATTCTTAATTGCAAATGGAATATTTGCTATTGTTCTGGCTTAATTGTCAGAAAATCATTCTCTGTTTGAATAGGTCCTGATGTTTGCTTAGTAGTAGAGTGCTAGATAGATTTGAACTCTGATTAGGTTATTTTTAAGTCATCTGCTTTATTTATATTGCAGAAGCCTACATTTTTCCTCTAGTTTTATGCATGTGGGGTATAAGGTGCATGCATACACAAATCCGTGCATGTCCTGGAGCTGCCACTATTTGTTAAGCATTTCAGTACTATTTCCCTGCCCTGAACTTCAGCATTTGGAGAAGATGTTCGTAGTTGCAGGTGTCTGCTGAAGAAAAAAAAAGGCATGTTTGCCTAGAGGAGACAGGTAATATCTGCAAAAAGAGAGTGAAGTCCCTCAATGCAACAGGACAGTTATAGTCACTGTTATTTCCTTCAGTCAGTGAAACTTTCCGGGAATATTTCTGCGATGCTGTGTCACAGAGGAGGGTGAGAAGGAAAGAGCTTCAGTAGAAATGTCTTAGCATCTTACAGGTCTTTGATTATTTGAGTTTAGCCTATTTATCACTCAGTAGATTAAATTTCAAGGTAATTCCCAAAAGTCATTTCAGAGTGAAAGCTGTTAGAAAAGTTAATTTCCCTTTCTCTTCTGTTTTTTCCCACATGCTTTCCATATTGCTTTCCACAGGTAGAAGAGCTGTAGTCTGCAGCTTTTCACCTGGGCCCTGGATGTATGTCAGATGCAGCTCTTTTTAAAGCTGGTGGCAAGATGCCTACTGAACATGATACAGTCAGGCATATTTGTGAGATTTCCTTACTTTCTTGATTTTTAAAGTTGGGTCCATGTGGTAACTAAAAATCTGTGATTTGACTTAATAAGGAGGGTTGATATTGAATGAGCCTGTGTGATGGCACTGTGGCTTGCTGGTCGATCAGCCCTTGCATCCTCCTTGTTGGTTGCCCATTTCCTCACCCCACCCTCAGAATTTCCCCCTGGTTTGCTGCTGTTTGGCGTACGCTGGGATCTGGCAGAGGAACTGATCCACTTGGAGAACAACTTCTTTTTCCAGGTTACTTTTTAGATGGATCAGTTCCTTGATCCAGTGTACCACTGAGTGAAACACGGAGCTTGGCCGGTGCAGCGGAACACATGGGGGTGAAAGTGATCAGTACTGAGCAGAATGTTGTTTTTTTTCTTTAACCATTAATGCCAAATATACTCTGAGGTGTTTTTGAACATGCATCATCTGTTAGGTAGAGAAATCCTACTTTGGAATTAGTTTGGAAATTTTGTAAACTGGATAGGTGTACAGACATTGCTTCTATAAAATTAATTGAACATGCGTATATCCTGTGTTTTGCCCTTCTTTCGGTAGAAAGTGACATGCCCTTCAGGTATTTTCAGTCTGTCTTGAAATTATATTGAGATTAAAAAAAAAATGTAAAACTAGTGCCAACTAGGTTGGTGTTTGAGGGACAGGGAGCTGAAACTTGTCAGTGAAGGAACTGTTCTGAACTGATTTGAAAACTGATTCAATTTTTTTTCTTCCAGCAGAACTGAGTTTCTGTGAGGGGAAAAAAAACATTAAGAGCTTGGGAATTTTATTTCAGGCTTGAAAACTCTGTTCTAGGGATTTGGAACATAGCTTTGTGTCTGGTATAGAGAAATTTATAAGTGGTTGTTCTGATCCAGATTTTCGCTCATCCCTTAGAAGAACATTACTAAGCTCAAATTGTAGGGAACTGACAAAAAGTCCAGTTCTCCCAGCATGTAGGATGAGCAGTTGAGTCCATGGCCTGTGGAAATGACAGAGCAGTTAGAATACAGGCCTCCACTTATCTTCGTGCTTTCTCGGGTCATACTGTGCTTCTCCCATTAAAACCGATCTGATGTGTCCTTTGTTCCCAGATAAAAGCAGCTACAGATCTTCCAGTCAGAAGGCACAATACCTGTGGCTTACCTTACCTACAGGAGAGCAGTAATTCTAGAAAGGGAAGTAAGTAGAAGACTGGCATCTGCTTGCATTCACCTTCTCGTGTTGCTGTTGCAAGGATGGAATTATTTATGTAGATTTTTTTGCCTTCTGAACGCAGTCAACCAGAGTTTGAGCAGTGGTATTCAATGTCAGTGTTCTGCAGGTGTTTTCTTTGGGGAGGGGGAGCACAGAAGTAGGGTCATAATCAGCTGCTTTTCCGTACTGGGTGAGGTCACGCATGCGCCTCGTGTATGTCATTGTTACAGTGCTCCTGTTGCAGCTCTAACTCAGCCTCGATTTACAGAGCTGATAGTGGTGCTGTCCTTAGTGTAAGTTTGGGAAATCTTCCTCTTCTGTGATTAAAAGGCTTGTTTGTGGATTGGAGGAGAGAGCTGGGACACTGTAGCAATGACTTCTTGCTGTAAGAAGAAGAATGATCCTATCCTTTCCTCCCCATCCGACACTCCCAACTCCAACACCACGTGCATCAAAGGCGCAAGTGCCAAGGTTCCCTTCTCCTGGGAAGGTGTGGCTGTCAGTACCACTGACAGGCCTTCCAGAGAGGAAGCAACAAAACAAAGGTTTTTAGGGAGCCTTTTGTTTCCAACAAGTGGCTTTCTGAAGCCAGTAAGTTGAAGCCTAACTTTGGAAGGAAAAAGCCATATCCTCAATGGAGATAGGTGGCCAACTACTTCATAGTCCATCACAGCACCCATTCTATGTTAGAAGCTATTCCTTGGGTAAATGCTCGCCTTTAGAAGAGCTCCAGGCCTTGGGCATACTGGAGTGTGCTTATCCTCCAGTCCTTGCTTTGTGTTAGCTTGGCTACTGACAGCTGCTCCACTTAGACCACTTCTGGCAGCTTTATTTTTAGCATTCTGAAAGTGTGTTGCAGAACAGTTGTTATGGTCAGTTCTGCCCTGTAGACTTCTAGTCATCTAACATGATAGATATCTTGGGTGATAGCTCTGGGTGGTGGGACCACTTAGTAGTTGGCAGCAGTCTCCCTAGGGGATTGAAATTTCTGGGACTGGTGGTAACTGTTGCTTTAGCCATGTTTTCATCTTTTACCATGAGGAGTGAGATCCGTGAAGAAGCTTCATGGGAGTTAAATGAAATCAACTGATTTAAGTCAACTTTGGCAGCATTTCTGCTTCTTCAAAATAGAGTCATTCCAGGTGCAGGTACTGCTGGGAAGGAATCTACCTTTTTCCTTGCTAGAGAAACCTTTTCAAGGGCTGGCCAAGCAGTGACATCCTTTTCTCCAAAAGATGTTTTGCGATTTTGTTTATTTTTGTTTGTTTCCTCAGAGAACTGAGTAATCAAGAAAAGGAGGGGCTGATTGAACTGAAAACTGGACTTCTGAGGCTTAAGCTAATGTCTTAAAAATGTGAGATGGCGTTCCTTATGCGTATGGATGGATAAAATGCGCTTTTTTATGACCTGCTGGCTCATTGCTGTTGCGATGTGCTTATCATTGTAGAGATGAGTGTGTCTCTGGACACCTGATTGCACTCAGAAGTGGGGAATAGCAACTCCTTTCTGTATCTGCAAAATGTGTGAATGGATCATACAAGAAGTATTCTTCCATAGATACTAACTGGGTTTAATCTAGATGTTCTTTTTGGTTTATCTTGAAGTTTCAGTTGCCTGGACATATGCTGCTGGTTTGCCTTATGGGCAGTGCTTTGAGGGTGTAACTTCAGTGTTTGTTAATGATCTTTAACATGATCCAGACATTCATAAAACATAGTGTAAAAAAAAGAAAAAGACTATTGCATGTAAAATGGGTGCTGCCACTGTGTGGTTCTGCTTTCTATATGTGTGTGAATGACTGCAGAAGACTGCAAATAAACAGAGGCAGTAGCTCTTCATGTGTGTCAGTGGTGTCCTGGAATGGCAATTTCTGTGAATGGAAAAGAAATACGCTTTCCATTGGAAGAGAAGTGAGTGAATGTAAGGCAAGGTAAGACCGCTGTCTCTGAACTACAGTTACCTTCCAGGCTTTTTTTGATGCAAAGATTTTTGTCATCACATGATGACCAAGTAGGCCATTGTTTCTACTTTTTTGTTTTGTTCTCACCGACCAAAACTATCTCCCTTTTTCTCCCTTTCCAATGCTACTATGCTTTATCATTGTATCTAGAAAGTCGATCAAGCTTTTAGAGAAAACTTGGTTTTGATTAATAGGCAGATATTTTGGATGGCGATATTGCTGTGTATTTGTAGTTGACTGCAGAACTCATGGATGAGGAGAGCAGCTGACTTTATCTTTCTGAACAGGCCTGGTTTGCACTTGGGGGTAGGAAACTGTGAGCATCAGGCTGTATGTGTAAAGTTCAAGGAGCATTTACATGTTCCTAGGGGCTGGGTCAAACGTAATCCACGTGGTTTTGTTTCTTGCTCATTTTTCCAATGGTTTTGACTGGGGCTTTTTTCCAGATTGTTTTCCCAAGTGACTAGGTAGCAGCAAAGAGCAAGGGAATGGACCTGGAATTAAGCTGGCTAAAGCCAGCAATAGGGAGGTCTTTGTTCTGTTCTGTCTTGACCACAAGCTTCCCAACAGACCTTGGTGGGGGTGGGGACGTAGAACTCAACTCTTTATTTTTTTTTCCCCCCCCTCCATGAGTAAAATGGAAATATAGTGTTACTTAAATGAGCAGCTAAATTCTTCTTAGTGTTGGTGCTGAATTAACATACCCTGTAAAGCCTGTAAATAAACTGTGAGGTTACAGAAATGTCCTGGTTGAATTTGTTGGCTTTTTATTTTTCTTGCAGTACGTTTGTTTAAACTGAATTATCTATTAAGTCCCAGGAAAGTAGCTCTTTGTTTAATCTTCTTTTTGGAATGCCATTTATTAGTGATATCCAGAGGGGTCAGCAGCATAAATAATGTTTGTTTCGAGGCTTGTTGGCTGCAAAGGGAGAGGGGGTCGCAGTGAAGAGAGCTGTTTTGTTTGGTGTGGCTAATCAGGAGTGAGGCTGGAATTGCTCATAGCTGTCATTCAGGTTTTGTTTCAAAGTCCAAGGACCTACTGGGAAAAACAAAAAGCTAATGAAAGCTGACTGTATTTCAACCCAAACCCTGTGGAATCCAAAATGATGTCCTGACACTCCGTGTATTCTTATTCTCCTGCATTCCCATGGTTACTAAGGTAACAGGTTTTTAGAGGCTTTACATCTTCATTGTCAAGTATTTGCTACACTTATTGTTGCTGTTTGCAGATTAGGGCAATTTAAACAATGCCTTTTGAAATGGGGACCAAAAAATACAAAAAGAAATATAGTAGAAATAGATGTAATGAATCAATTACCCTCTCTTGTTTAAATTTTCAGTGCGACTTCTCAGAAGCTACATACAAAATGCCACACTGGTTTAGTGTAGGGATTTTAGGCATGGAGAAATACTTTTTTTTAAAGACATGTTCATTACAGGACTCTTTGAATACAGATGTGAAGAGTACCACGTGTGCCTTTCCCAACCAGCAGAATTGTTGTGAAGAAACTTAAGTTCGTATTTCCATCAGAGTGTTGCTTCTCCACTTGTATTACATCTGAGACAGTTACCTGAATCTTGTAAGCAGTGTTACTTTTGCATTACTGAGTCTGTGAAATCATACTTTACAAATCAAGCAGACAGGGACAAATAGAAAAATACTTTTTCTAAAAAAAAGTATAACTACGTGCAGAACTCTGTAGCCAAACATGGGTTATTTATGCTTCTCTGTGTCCCATTTAGCTCAAGCAGAAATACGCTTGTTCACATCTTCCCTGGAAAACTGGGTTGTGGAGGAGATAGTCAGGCTTGTAAATGTGTCTCTAAGAAGACAGCTTTTAAAATTGATGTAGTTTCTGCTGACTTCTTGAAAGTTCGTTCATTCCTGCAGCAAGCATCTTCAGCATCTGTGGTAGGAGAGCTATTTTTTTTTTAAATGGTCCAAATGTTAACACTTGAAACTCGTGAGGACTTTACATGAAGCTGATTTGTAGATTGACTGTTAGGTGAATAACTTTAAACTTGTTTGATTGTAGTTTTCCTTCTGTAAAATATGGCCAATGCCCAGATCTATGTTTGGAAGGAAAACTGTAGATCTTTACTGTGTGTATAAAGGGCTATGGGAGATTTTGATGCTGTATTTATATAAGATTACATGTTTAGATCATGACATGCAAAATAAAAGATTGGAACTCCTCCTATTAGTGATTTCCCAATGTTTTGGTTAAGGCATGGTTAATTATAAGTAGGTTTAAAAGTTTAATAAAAAGATTTTAATTGTTTTAATTATATATATGCTTTAATAACACAGAATTTATTGCACTCATGCAGCCAACTGGTGCTGTGATTGTAAATTTGTAACATAGTTTAAATAATTCCTATTTTTGTAAAAATAATGAAGTTTAAATCTTACTAGTTTCATTGGTGGTTTTCAGTGTGATTTCTTTTTTACCCCATTACCCTCCCCTTGCCTTCTAAATGGCTTTTTGCTCTTTGCCTGCTGCAGTTTAAAAGCTTTTAAAGCAGCAGTTTGTTAGCACCTTGCTGTAGAGCTGCTTACAGCTGATGTTGGTAGAAAGATAGTGTGAACAGAGTTGGAAGAGGCATGGAAAACTCTAAAACTGTTGTAAAAGCTCTTTCAGATTAAAAAATCCTGCTTTGTACATACTAAATAATTCATATTTCTGATTTTTCTCATTGCTAGTAACTGAGTTTGTTGCATTTTTTAGTTTAACAAGCTGAGCAGCTTATTATGTATTCAGTATGCAGCCTGTGTCCATCTTTAATTCTGCAGCTAGTAGTAGCATTTCTGTCCCTGCATAAGAGTGCTTATTTGAACTGTTTCATTAAAACAAAATCTCCTTTCAGACTGTATGACCTATATGCCAGAATTTCAGAATAAATAGTTTTACAAAGTAATTTTCTAGGAGTGAGCAAAATTCTTCCTGTGACTGAATGGTGATTTTCGTTTGCTGTCTCTTCTTCTTTTGTAATAAAGCTGTGTCAGACTAATCACCTTAAAGAGCAGAGTTTCTGTGAGACTGAACGTGTGAAGTGGGTTTGGGATTGAGTTTGGGATGCAGTTTGTTTTGTAGCTTTGCTTGCTTCTGTCTCGGACATCGCAGCTGTTTTAATGCCCACTGCTGTGTGCAGAAATGAGTCATTTTTGCCTGGCACAAATGAAGTATTTCTAGTTGAGAAGAATCCTGTCAGACTGGGGAAGGTACAGGTATTGTTCTCACTGTATGTCCTCCAGATGAGCCTGTTGCTGTATACTCCAGAGCCCTTCATTGAACAAACCCATGCAGAGGCACTAACTGTGGGCGAGGTGCCCATGCTGCTGAAATAAATCATCACCACCCTTATGCTGTCTTCCTCTAGGCAAGACTTTCACTCTGAGAGTATGCCCTTAGGTTACATTTTTTATAAAGGTAGGTTATATAAAACAACATTTTTGACACTTAAATGCAACAAAATATAGTTTATTTGGAAGCATAAGCTGGAGAGACCCTGTTGAGCACCATTTTATTGCAGTTTTGCAGATGCTGCTGATGGTGGTCTGTGCATATCCAGGCAAGTAGTTACCCGTGGCTGGTTACAACCATCACTACCCCCAGTGTCAGCAAGACGTAACTTTCTTGAGGTAGACGAGATTTAGGAGGCTAGTGTGCAGATGCTGTTAAGTGTGGAGCAGATTACCCCAGAAAAAGGGAGATGACAGATGGGAGGCTGACACCAGAGGGGTGAAGCAGAATCCAGACTGAATAATTCCCTGCAATGAAGGACAGAAGGTGTTTGGCACACATCTCTCACAAATTATCATTTTTAAAGTGTTTGTACAGAAGCCTTTAATTTGATTAGGTAATTTCCTTAATAGTTCTGCACTTGTGGTTGTTACATCACCCTGGACAAAGGTGTGATTTGACATCAAAATGTCTGTGAACATTTAGTTTTATAATGAGCTGTTTACAACAAGAATTAAATCTTCCTGGTAAATATGAAAAGCTGAATGAAGGAATGCATCTGTAAAGAAATATGTATACTTCTGTGAGAATCCAGAAGGAATTGTCATCTTCCTTCGATCTCATTTAAAGGGCTGTACAATGGAGAAGAGAAATAAGCTATGAAACTAGAAAAAAAAATTATGCTATGCACTATAGAATTAGAATTTTTTATTAAAATTTTAATTTTTGTTTTAATGTTTTTTGTACACATGTTTAACTCTCTTGTCACACTTGCAAGGCTTGTTGTATTTAAATTTCCTGAAAGTTTTATGACAAGAGGGGAAAACAAATTCTCTATACCTTGTGAAGCTTTTGAGATCCAAAGCTACCAGTACTGAACATGTGGCAGTTGTAAGCTTAGTTAGGAGTGCTCGTAAATTCCTTAGTTAAAAAAAAGAGAAAAAAGTTAATCAAAGTGTTAAGGACAGACTTGAATGCAGAATGGTCCACAAGTCTTGTTTTTTTAAAAAAAGTAGAAAATTCATACTGCTGTTTTACAAACTTGTAGTTGAAATGTGGCAGGAGACTGGAGTAATCCCCAGCAGAATTCTTCCATTCTGTCATAAGTACCCTTCTTTCCAGCTGGAGAAGAGATGAATGTGCCCCCACCTCCAGTGTATGGAGCCCCTCACAGGAGACTGCAGGGGGACCTCCACCATAGGGAGTGCGGAGGATGTNTGGATTTTTCAACCCATTTTTTTTCTTCAATTTTATGTCTTTTGGATTTTTTAAGCAAGATTTTTTTTTAACAGTAGGCTTAATTTACTTTTTTTTTCCCTTTAGCAGTAACTATGTTCTAATCAAACTCTAAATGGAGAACTGCAGAACTGGAAGCACAAGATGGTCAGAAAACCAGAATTAGCAAACATTTCTGACTGCACCTTCAGGCTCATGGGCATAGAGCAACATGTCCAGTGGAGGCAGATATTGTTTGTTTCATGTTTGGGAAATGCAAGTTTACCTGATAGTTTGTAATAGCTGTCAAAAAAAAAAAAAAAGATAAAATGTCTAGCAACAGAGAGAAAGTAATCTTTATAAAATTAGTGAGTATAGAGAACCTGTGTTTAAGCAAACCTATTGTGAGAGTAGGTAAACAGTGAGTGTGTGCAATTCAAATCTGCCTGACAAAAATACTGGTTTCATTTTTGGGGGCGGAAAAAAAAACAAAACAGGGAGTAGGAAAAAAGAAGCAAATTCATGAATAAAAGGCTGCTTGAAAACATGTAAAGGAATCTGAGCAGTAAAACTCCTTACTCCATCCCCCATCATCCTGGATTGTTCTTGTTGTATGTATTACCCTGTTTTGAGCTGTTCTAGGTAGAAAGTTGGTAGGTGAACGGTAGAGGGGATCCCATGGCTGAGGCTGAAGCGTGAGTTTAAGCAGGCCCCCCCCTCCAGCACTGGGACCCCCTGCTGCTGCCCCGTTTATGGGTGCCCAGCGCAGGTTTGCTGCTGCCTTGCCATGCTGGTAGCAGGGCCTTCTGCTGTCACTGCTCTTCGGTTTGGGATAGGGAGCTCGGTTGAGACTAGGGATTTTGCTGCTTCATTTCTACAGAAATGAAAGGGTTGTTATCTCAGGAGATTTCATTAGTTTTTAGGAAAAGTATGCAACTTTACTTTT
>VZTO01023389.1:0-10795 GCA_013400615.1 Syrrhaptes paradoxus | reverse complement strand
CCCCCCTCCAGCACTGGGACCCCCTGCTGCTGCCCCGTTTATGGGTGCCCAGCGCAGGTTTGCTGCTGCCTTGCCATGCTGGTAGCAGGGTCTTCTCCTGCTGTCACTGCTCTTTGGTTTGGGATAGGGAGCTCGGTTTAGATTAGGGATTTTGCTGCTTCATTTCTACAGAAATGAAAGGGTTGTTATCTCAGGAGATTTCATTAGTTTTTAGGAAAAGTATGCAACTTTACTTTTTGGAGAAAACGTAGTTAACTGGAGCCAGAACCTACATGTTTAGTTACTAGTTGTCAGTTGGGTACCCCCCAGCTGAATGCAGTACCTCAGGTAGGGTCTCACGAGAGCAGAGCAGAGGGGGAGAATCACCTCCTTTGACCTGCTGGTCAGGCTTCTTTTGATGCAGCCCAGGACACGGTCGGCTTTCTGGGTTGGAGAGGCACTGGCTTTCAGTGCACACTGCCGGCTCATGTGGGGCTTCTCATCAACCAACACCCCCAAGTCCCTTTCCTCGGGGCTTCTCTCAAGCCATTCTGCACCCAGCCTGTATTTGTGCTTGGAATTGCCTTGACCCAGGTGCAGGATTGTCTGTATTATCAACATGGCGGCTCTCACATCTGGATGGAGAAACTGTAGGCCATGCAGTAGATCTAAAATAAATTATTTGTTGAGTAACCTCTTCTTTGACATGGAGTGCTTTAATAGAAAAGTGATTATAACATCTTATTTATTCAGACTATCCAAACTGAATGTATCTAACGATAATTAAATGGGCAATTTTTCTAATATTTGCGTTAGTCTATGAATCTGTCTCATCATTAAGTATATAGAGTGCTGCAGCCTCTAGTTAGATAGATACTGGTTGAATACCCTTAAGGGAGAAAATTTGCTAGTTTTCAGCTGAGTAGTGCTGTGACAGAATGCAACAAAGGCCAATCATGTGCAAAAGATTGGTTGCAGCTAACTTTGGTTTGTAGCAAGGGATACAGTGGAACCCAGAAGGCCAAAGGGGTTGTCTTCCATCTGTGCTGAAGATGCAAAGTCATGCTATCTAAAGGAAAAGAAGGATGACATTGCCCTTTAGCCTGGGTTTAATGTAGGTCACTTGGGTCACCAGATGACATGACTTTAATGGCCAAACTGCTTTTAACAATTGCCTTGGGCAGTGTTTAATTTCACTGATCTTTGCCAGCCTTCAGGAGAAGAGAGAGGAAGAATCCACCTTATCTTCTGACTTTCACACGGTGTGCGCTCTGCTGCTTCTGTGATCTTTTATGACTGGTCAGTATAGAGCAACATGTGCCTATGTGATTATCCACATACAAAAAGTGTCATTTACTTACAGATTGCTCACCAGACCAACTTTTTTTTTTTTTTTAACCTCAGTTTCTTGCTGCTGAGGATCTCAGGGGCTGAGCAGGCAGATAAATTATACTCACATCATCTTTGTAATTGCTTGTAATTTGCTCTTCCTGAAAAAGAATTAAAACTCAGTTGCTTAATACTTTACATAGAGATATCTATATCTGTATACATCTGTATTTATATTTTGATGACTTAATCCTCTTTTGTACTGAAATTTCTCTAATGAAACCTATTACATAGTACACATTTTCTAGTATGGGATTAAGACACTATATTCTTAAGTATAACATTGGTTTGTAACTTTAGGCTAGGTTCACAAAAGGGTTTTTTGGCATTCTTGGGCTGTTCAACTACTGTATGCAGAATTTCTGGTCAGATTAAGTTGACCTATGATCTATTATCACTTTTTCACATGCAGTATCTTCCTTCTCATTGCAAAACACTGTAATAGAATTAATCACATACCATAATAACAGAAGAGGAAGGATAGATACTAATTCCTATTGTCCTACTTCTTTTCTATCCTCGTGATGGACTGGGATAGCAGTACATGGAATATAGAATATTCTCTTTCAGAAATTCTTCAGTATATATCTTGGAAAGTGCATGCATGTGTGTCAGTTTTGTACAGATGGTCTGAATGGTCTGTTGCTCAGAAACAATGTCTTGAGGTCCTAATGGGGAGTGCTGCTAACATGCTAGCTTAGTGGTCCATAAAGGTGGGGAAAGAAGACAGAGAAAAGCAAATGTTAACAGTCATTATGAAAAAAAAAGAGAGCAAAGCAAAAAACATGATTCTGCTGTGCACGTGCATCTTTAGTATATCTGCATCTTGAAGGTCATATGCAGTTTGTCTCCTTCCTTTCTTTTCTGCAATAAAAGATATTAAAATGGGAAAAAATACAGAGAAAGTGATAAGAGTGATCAAAGATGTAGAACAGCTACTACTATGTAAGGAGCAACTAAGTTGACTAGACTTCAGCCTGGGAGTAAGACAGCTGAGGTCCATAAAATACTGTGGGGCAGAAGGTAATAGCCTGTCGTGTCTTCTGTAGAAAAAGAACTGAGAAGCATCAAATGAAATTAGCAGGGGCCATGCTGAATGTAAAGAAAAGGTGATAACTGCAAGTGTGAGGTTGGTTGTGGTGTTCCTTTCTCAGGGCACAGGCATGCCGAAAGCTTAGGTGGTTTCTAAAGCAGCTGGATAAATTTATGGTTGCTGTTAAATGAGCCTTGGTCAGTGGGGTTTGGGAGAATATTTTGGATAATTACTACTACAGAAATGTCACGGGGTTCATATTCTTCTCTGAGTATCAGCCCTTGGCCACTGTGTGACTTAGGGAAGGAGGCTTGTGGTCTGACGTGCCGTGTCTGGTTTTAGGTGGTTCTGACTACCCCATTGTCCATTGATTGTGTTGGTCACTGGACTGGGCAAGGTGGGCTGCGGAAAGTGTTCCAGGTCTGTTTTTTTCTCGCAGCGTGTTTTCTGCAGACAGTGAGCCAGATGGAAGCCATGTATAGTTTTATTTTCTGCACCATGTTGGTTTTATATGTAATAAAAATATTACAGGCAATTCCAGGAGTGTCAGATCTAAAGAAGCCTAGTTTTCTAAATATTTGGATTTCTAGGTTGATAAATTCTGATTTAAAATGTTTTCTGTATTTAGGATGTGGTTAGGATGAGCCAGCCCTTCCAATGGCTTCTTTTCATACTGCTTTTACCTGTGGCTGAGACACAGTCAAATGTCTTGCCCAACTGGCTAGGTTTCCTCATGTTATACTGAGAGGATGAAATATCTTTCAGAGCTCTGTACCTCTATCTCATTTGTATGGAATTGCGAGTTTAAGAGGTACTTGGCAGTAAACATGGTAACGTGAGCCACGTTTCCCTCAGAAACCAGGCAAAAAGAAAGAGTACAAAATAAGTACAAATAATAGAAATAAATAATGCTGCCTTCATCTTGCACCAAAACAGTAATGAGATAGTTGAAGAAAAGGCCTGTGACTATTAAAAATTATTTATTTTAATCTTTCTAAAGTTTTAAATGTAGTACAGGTTATGTTTGGTGTGCATGGCTGTGCAGAGGAACAGTGGGGTATGAGTGTGACATCCAATTTTTCTTACATTATTTAGTAACTGACACACATGCTGTGTTCTTGCTGGTTGTTAACAGCATGTGAATTATGAGGCCAAAGAGGTCTTCCTCACGACAATGGCTAATGTTTGTAGAAATGCAAAGGTCATGATCATGACTACTTTTTTTAATGCCAACTGGATACCGATGACAATTACTGAACTAGACAGGTCTTAAAGGGTCAGTTTATTGACTTACCTTCCCTGCTTTGTGAGTAGCGATGGAGTCAATGCAACAGTCTGACCTCTGTGCTGTGCCAGTTTCAGTTAGTTTGGTCTTGGGTAATTTTCCTTCATATTTCTGTGAAAAACGGAAAACCTGTCTCACTAGCTTTATTTTTCTGTGAGATGCTACTTGGTTAGCAATATTATTACCATCTCTAAAAGATAAAAGCTACTTCTTAAAACACATTTCGTGCTTTTGGGATAACATTTTTTTTCCTTCTAACCTGTAGTTTAAACTTTAGTGGAGCAAAAAATAGATGGATTTCCAGACCATATGTGTGAACAGTGACAGTAGTGTATTTTTGAAAGATAAACTTT
Organism: Syrrhaptes paradoxus; assembly: GCA_013400615.1. Classification (NCBI taxonomy): domain Eukaryota; kingdom Metazoa; phylum Chordata; class Aves; order Pterocliformes; family Pteroclidae; genus Syrrhaptes; species Syrrhaptes paradoxus. The sequence goes on along the minus strand of VZTO01023389.1, from coordinate 6,756 downwards.
TAAATCAAATTTGAATAAAGACTTCTTGAGTTAACCCTAAGCTTGGGCTATTCAAACAAAGCTCTTTACTTAGCTTTGTTTGGCAATACGTGAATGTATGGTTTTGGTTTTATTCAGGCATAATGTGTTTGGAGGTAATTGCAGCTGTAGGAAGTGTGGCCACAGGTTGTAGCGTCTCTCTCCCAGCTCAGGTGTTCAGAATTGCATGTCCATGAACTTCGAATTGATTCTGAACCAATTCCTCCATGGTATGTTGGTCTTGCATCTGTTTGTAAGTGTGTGTGCTGGACAGGGTGGGATTTTGGAAGTCTCCACTTCAGTGTGTTTTAGGCACCCGTTACAAAGACTAGAAATTGGAAATGGAGAAGAGAGAGCCATTATTCGTCTCTTTGGAAACCATAGTTTACTGTACTGGGTGATTTCAGGAGCAGTAAAATACTAGGCTAGTATTTTGAGAGAGGGAGTGCAGGTCGCACACCCATCAGGATGCTGATTCACAGCTGGAGTGGATACAGCACAAGGAAATATCTTTCTTAATAGCCTGAGAAGACAAGAGGCATTAGATGACCTAATATTTTTAATCTGAAATTTTTGCTCTTATGACTTTATTTTTCTAGTTGCTGAGGCTAAGTGTGGAAGCCATCTTTCTATTTTCTTTTATACAGGAAAGTTTCACCAGTATAGAGCTGGTTAATTTGAACCTGCCTGAATCTGTTGCCTTCTTGTGCAGTTATGGTAGGAAGAACTTATTTTTGTCAGCTGTCAAAACTGTTGATTTATTACTAAGATGAACTTTGCACTATGATGAGAATCTTTGTCTCAGAAGAGGCTGGAAATTATGCAGTAAATGACTCTGTTTTGTAACAGCAAATTCATATGAACTTTGTCTTAAGTTAAATGTGTTGGTCTAAAGCCAGTTGTATCTATGCAGGAGTTGAGTGTAAGCTTAAAAGTTCTTGTTTGAGTCCTCTTGGAAGCTGAGGGGAGTGGTGACAAGATGAAGGTTAGAAGTCTTACTGAGGTTGAAATTGGCAATGAAAGGAGTGACTTTTAGAAACAAATGAGAGGAAAAAGCAAACACCTTTGGAGAAAGATTTTTTTTATTTTAAAGTAACTGTAGATGAAACTGTCAGTATAATCTGCTGGGATTTGCAAGTAGTTTCTGTTGCACAATTTAGTGTTCCAGTGCTTTACCAGAATTCAATAATTTGTGTGAAACTTGGGCTTGCTGAACAGCTGTTGCAAACTCTTCTGTCCTCTTATTTCAGTCGAAGTAGTCGGCAGTTTTTCACATCAGATGGAGCAATTGCTTTGTTTGCAGGAGGGAAAATGTTAGAAAAAACATTGTTCTTGCTTGCCTGGTTTTTTTTTGTTTGTTTTGTTGTGTTTTTTAACATCCTTGCGCTTTAATTACTTTGTTCTTGGCAGGAGAAGATTTGATCTTGAGTTTGCATCTTTGCTGTCCCTTCAGAAGTCAGCCAAAGCTATCCTAGTTAAAAGCCAACACTTGTAATTTATTCATGCTTGGAAACTTGCTAGTGCTGTGCTGCTAAAATTCTGCACCTCAGGACTCCGTTAAAGCCTGTGGTTGTGCGTCCTTTAGTCGTACCCCTGGCCCTGAACAAGCTGTCTGAAAGTCGGGCACTGAAACTGAGGGAATTTGCAGGGTTGGTTTTGCGTATGTATTTACTGGTTGGACTTAGGCAATGTGCAGGTGGAAGACACTTGACTTAAATGGTGAGGGAATGGAAATAATAATGAGGAGAGTAAACAAGGAGGCTGAGGAAGATAGGTGAGCTTGGAATGAAGGCTGTAGGAAACAAATGAGAAGGAAGTTGGACTGGCCGTAGAAGAATCTGAAGGCTTGGAAATTAAGGGGGAAGCACATGCTAGAAAAAATCAAGACTGGCTTGATGGGGTGGAAGTGTAGGATTTTGTGTCTGGATTTCCGTGGGACTTTGGCTCCAACAAGTCAAGTGACTTGCACTGTCTTGTATAAGGTGGAAACTCAGGAAAAACTAAGCTCAAAGACTTGTATAAGTAAATACTGATTTACAGTTTCTGAGCTCTGGTGAATTCTGTTGAAATATTCAGTGTTAATTTGTGGTGGGTGTATGGAAGGGGAAGAAGTGGGAACAGAAGTGACTCAATGTTCCGTTAGACTGTCTTAATGTATAACAGGTCAGAGGACTTTCCAAGTGGTTTGCATGCTAGCCCTTGGGTCACAGGGGATGCAGAGTAGTTTCATTGAATTTAATTTGGTTTTCCATCCCTTAACTACTGTAATTGGCTGTTTGTTTGGTTTTTTTTTTCCTTCAATTTTTTGACACATACAAACTTCCTTCCTCCCACTTCTTTCCCAACAACCAGGAAAGCAGCACGGACCTGCNGTTCTACCCAATGTGTTCATCCTGCCTGTTTTTGGTGGAGAGAGCACAGAGTGTAGCGCAGGGTAGGCTGGAGAAGGGGAAATGTAGCACTTCAAAAAGTTTTCATTTTAAAGCTTCAATTTTTATATCATGTTTTATGTAACACAGGATTTGGATTCTCTTTTACTTTTTTTCAATGTTCCTCTATTTCCTAGATTGTATAAAAGTGCTGTTTATTAGGAAAAGTCATAGGTAATGATAGCAAATTTTTTGGGCCTCCACCCACACTGCAGTCTAATAAGGTTCCACTGGTGGTAAAATTTACTAAAATATTCAGCATTACTAAGGAGAACTGCCAATCCACGAATTTCTTGAGTATGAAGATAGGAAGTCGGTGGAGATGTTNTGTTTGGTTTTTTTTTTCCTTCAATTTTGAGACACATACGAACTGCTTTCCTACAACTTGTTTCACAAGGTGAAATTATGTTTTGGTGTACGGACTTTAAAGACTTGTGAGTTCAGGGTGAGCTTACCTTAAAAATACAGTCTCTCACTGGTACGTCGGATTGAATCTGAGAGGCATTTCTATGTTAAATACAGTAAAATTAATTGAGTGAATATTTGAAAATAAAACAATTTTTTCCTTTCTTTTCTCCTGCCTTCACCCAACCCCACTCCCAGCACCCTAGGAGGAGCCTATCCATGTATGAAGTGTCATTCGTCTTTCAGGACTGGAATTTAGTCATATACTTATATGTGATGTTGGCAAGTTGTGAAGGGGCACGTCAAAACTTAAAATTTTTATTTACCTTTGTTCTACCCAATGTGTTCATCCTGCCTGTTTTTGGTGGAGAGAGCACAGAGTGTAGCGCAGGGTAGGCTGGAGAAGGGGAAATGTAGCACTTCAAAAAGTTTTCATTTTAAAGCTTCAATTTTTATATCATGTTTTATGTAACACAGGATTTGGATTCTCTTTTACTTTTTTTCAATGTTCCTCTATTTCCTAGATTGTATAAAAGTGCTGTTTATTAGGAAAAGTCATAGGTAATGATAGCAAATTTTTTGGGCCTCCACCCACACTGCAGTCTAATAAGGTTCCACTGGTGGTAAAATTTACTAAAATATTCAACATTACTAAGGAGAACTGCCAATCCACAAATTTATTGAGTATGAAGATAAGAAGTTGGTGGAGCTGTTATTTGTAATCTTCTTCCCGCCCCCCAACTCTTCCACTTTGGTTTACTAATAACTCTGATTTTCTTGAAAATTTTCTTCCTTACCCACCTAACAACTGCTTTATAGCTGACAAAAATAAGCTATTTCCTAACCTTATCCTCTACCTACGGAGGTCATAAAAATTGCTAATGTGAATGCTGTTGCCTTCTGTTGTGTGATTCTAATAGGAAACGGATCACTGCAATTTATGGGGTACTTACCCTTTTCGGTACATGATGAATGGCTCACTTCAAATGATGTTTCCTCATTGATTTCCTACTATTTGTCACCAGAAACGACAGAGCAGGAAGAACAGCATTTAAACATGAAGTTGATGTTGAAGATGACATCTTTTCACTACAGTGTGAATTCATGGCAATATAGCGTTTGCTGTAGTAGAGAAGCAAAAGACATCAAGTCAGTTCTTTAACTTTAAATTGCTCTTCAGATTAGGTAGCTCTAAACCCACTTTTTGTTATGCTATATTTGCTTACTTGCCTGTTCTTTGCTTATTTGTTGTCATGTTCTTGAAACAAGTCCATGTGATATTTATGTCATTAGTCACTTTATCTATGTTGTCAAGCTCTTTGGAATATTTACATTTCATTCACAGAAAAAGCTGTGTGCAAATGAATTCTGTACGATATTTAGCAAGTGACTAGGAAATAATATTTCTGTGGTGTTATTTGGCTACATGACAGTATATAAAGAATTAGAAGAATCCCTCGTAACCTGCTCAGTTTCTCTCTGGTTGGGCTGGATTAACCACAAAATGGAAACTGTCCCTTTAGTTTCTGCAGTGTCCATATGGTTTTCCTGTGTTGCTGTGTGAATAGCTGGGCAAGACCACGTGTAAGCAAGGTAGATTGAGAGCAAATACAATCCCTTAAAATATGGTTGTTTTTAAATTGACTAGAGTAGAAAATTGAGACATTCCCTTGCCAGGTAGGATGACGTGTTTCAATTTAGATTAATATTGCAGTTTTGCTGCTTATAAAACTGGCTTAAATTTCATTGAAGTATTTAAAGACTGTCAAGTCAAACAGTTATAGCTCTGCAGTAAATAAAATTATTTCATCTTCTTTAAATGTTAGTGTTAAGACTTGTTTGCATTCTTCATTTTCCAAGTCCAATGTTAGCTACCTTGCTAGCAAAAATGAGGCTACGTAGGTTAGAAAAAAGCAGTTTCAAAAGTTGCTTTGATAGCTACTACTGCAATTAGGTTTACTTTTGAGTTGTTGTCATCTGTTTTTTGAAAAAAAATGCACTGTATGAAACCAATGAGGTGAAATGTACCCATTCCAGAGAACCTGAATAATTATAACTTTGCTATTTTCTGTTATTGTTATGTGCCTACAGATATTTAGTTTCAAACCATCTTGCACACAATTTAAGTGAAGAATAAAGTGCAGACTTTCAAGTCTGTGCAGTTTCCACTTCTTTCTCTTTTTCTGAAAACTGTTCTGTGTGGATCTGTGAACAATTTATCAGGCTGCATATAGATAACTGGAAAAAATGCTTCGTATTTGTCTACTTCCACTGCTAAGCATTATAGAATTGGTCTTCAAATATCTCTAGCATAAACATGCTGGATGTCAAATGAAAAAAAGCAAATACTGTCATAGCTCTCTGCTCGTATTTTCTCTGAAATGAGCTTCATACAAAGCACAATTTTTTTTCTAAATGAAAAAGCACTTTTCTGTAAAACCATCACTTCTAACTGTCCTTTCCAAAATTAGTATTATCAAGTGTTCTATACTTAACTTCACCTGCTTTCTCCTGTTCTACTGCAGTTACTTTCAAAAGAAGGATTCTGAGATTTGTGTGAGGTGCCTCACATTACCATTTTTATTATTGCTGTTTTACTAGCCTTGCAGAACACTAGATTATATGTTTAATTCATGTACTGGGCTAAAAGTTGTCCTATAAAGGGTTGCCTCAATTCTCATAGTGTTCAAGTGGAGCCTCCACAGTTGGTGACTAATCTACGATCTCTTTGGAAATGGATGTTAATTCGGCAGACGTCGAGTAATGGGTAATTGTGTGAAGAATAGCTGCAGCTTTAGATCTCTGTAATATTGTAACTCAACAGATAATTGAAAACAGATGTGTAAAATCCCAAACTACTACCTGACTTATTGGAAGGCAAGAAGTAAACTATATATTGTTACTTTGCGTATGTTTTAAGGATATGGGTGGAAAAAGGAAAGGAAAAAATAGAGCAGCTTTTCTCTGCTGTACTTCATCTCCATGAAAAACAACAATAATTCATCTCAGCATATCTGCTTTCCTTTGTAACTTCGTGTTTGGTGTACATGCTTGACTGGCAGAGAACAAAATGTACTTTTTGAAGATAAGAAATGTTTTAAATGCTCATGATGAGAACAACATGCACTGAACAAGCACAAATCATTCAGACACCTCTTTAAACTTCGGATTTTAGTGACTTAAAATTGGGCTGAAGTAATAATATAAAAATATACAGAACCTTTTTTTTCCCAAATCCATCTTTTAGAGTTTGTGTTCTTGTTATACATCAAACAGCTGTTGATGGCAAGTCTCCAAGTGACTGGCCCAAATCTGAGTTCAATAGTATTTTCAGATGAACAACATTTTCCCAGTCTTTGCTCTTCTAAAGCAGACTCGTCTCTGACAGTGGTAGATATGTCTGTATTTACAGTCTTGGCTTTTGCTCTTCCTGGTGGCATGGCTTGCATTGAACATCTCGGGTCTAGAGATCCTGACATTCTGGTGCAGCTTGAGAAGAGCATCTGAATCTCGGTAGTCACAGAGCTGTGATGGGCACATTTGTAAGGTCAGAACAACACTGGTTTTGAATAGTGCATGTTGCTGGAAGATCTGTCAGGAAATTTCAAAATAAGTGCAATTGCAATAAAACTTTGACAGAATTTTAATAAAGTTGCAATTTCTACATTAGTGTTCAAACGTATTTCACTTGTATCTTTACCTCTTTATTATCTGCTTCACATTGTAATAAGTGACCGTAAGAACTTATTACAAAAGATCTGATGTATGCTCGTGAAGTATTTAGCAATGCTATCCAACTTTTTCATTACCTTTGCAGTAACATTTGACAGAGCTTCATGGAACTGTAGACCTCACTGAAAAATATCTACTGACATCATTAAAATTATCATAGAATCATTAAGGT